>WAAE01016296.1:0-107981 GCA_013400495.1 Nicator chloris
AATGGGCTACCTGAGGCTGGGTAGAGAAGGTGCCTTTCTTTTAACATCAATGTTGTGAAAGGCAAGACAGCTAACAACAGAAGATATGGTCAGGCTGCCAAAAAAAGCACTATGTTTATCATTCCTGCCATACATTTTGTCAGCATTTCTTCCTGCAGTTTGATTTCTGCAATTACAAAACAAGTCTGAACGCCTGAATAGGAGCATACTTAATGCAATGCAGGCTTGTAGATGTCACTGCAAAAATAAAACACACAGACAGCTGGCTTTATTCATCCTGTCTCCACTTCAAAAAGCAGCAGAGCAATTTCAAGGGGCAATGTAAGAGGAGGAAGGGAAGGATGTCCCTATTACTGACCCACCCATCTTCCTTGCTTTTTATCACGAAGGAAGCAAAAAAGCTCTTTCAGCAGTCTTTGCATCTGATACGTTTTCTTAGAAAGGCTGAAGACCTGCAGGGATGAGATTGGTTTTCAAAAGAAGATGAAAAAATAACCTCTGCATAGAGAGATTTTGAAGGAATCCCCACCAGTTTAAACTTCAAGGACTGCAAAAATGCAGAAATATAATCCAAAGTGCATTTCAAATGCATAAAATATTTCAGGAAATTATATTGTATATATTTGTATGAAAAACAGCATATGTTAAGGAGCTTTTCACATGCTTTTTATTAAATATATAAGGAGGTACCAAAACCATTTACTAATATTATATGACAAGGTTAAACTTAATCTTCATGCCTGCTAGAACTGGAAAAATATGAATGTATAGTAAGTCGACATTCTGAGGCACAGAAGCTTTAGAAAGCTTTAGAAAGCTTTCTGTATGCCTATCTCTAGTAGGCCACATTTTCCTACTGCAAATGAAAACTTTAATGTTGTCAGCCAAGTCTCATTCCTTTTACTGATAAGCTGTTCCTCAAATATGAATGTAGATTAATCCTCTTTTAATAAGCATTAACTCAGAACAGATAATCAGCACATAAAAATTCCATCAAATCTTCTGTCTACCTTTGGATGAATCTGTCATATAGTTTATCCTCATTTAACAGTTTCAGGAGTTGCACATAAAATGTGTAATGTTCCATGATTCTCTATCTATTTTTAATTTGTTTTCTGTTTACTGGGTTTCATAAAATCTTTAATCCCAAGGAGCACTAGTCACTAAATAAGCTTACCTACTCATAAGTTAAAATACATATTTACTTTTTTTTGCATGACTGATGGCTTAGACATTTGAAAACACCTGAATATTCTGCTGAGTGAGTACTGGCACAACAAGTTTGAGGGCACGGGAAAGATAAGCGTAAAAAAAAAAAAAAAAAACCAACTAAAAAACAAACCAAAAAACCAAACCAAAACAAGAAAACAAACCAACCAAACCCAACAAACCAACCCAAACAGTGCAGCAGTACTTTAGCTTTCACACAAACTCACAAAAGTGAGACCAATCCACCTTTTTATTACCGGGGAGATGGTTGAAAAGGGACAACAGTTGTGTTTAGTGTCCCCGTGCCAGATTTGGTTTTGCTGAGAGTATCTCATGGTCACAAAAAGGCATAGTCCTTGTACAGCTGCAGATGATGACACTACTACTTACCAACAGTAACCTAACAAACATATTAGCTGAATTTTATGTTTTGTAGTGGTGATATTACTTAGAATCAAGGCCTGGAGAGCCATGGTGGAAAGGGAAGTGGAAGAACAATGATGTACGGAATTGTGGCTCAGTAGCTACTGGAGTAATTTCAACTGAAAATAACTAAAAAGATTTATCTGTGATTATCAATGTCACTTTATTTGTGACCATCTGAGCCATTGATCACTGCTTATGAAAATGTTCACAAAGACAAAAAGCTAGAAGTATTTAACTCAATCAGTTATTCTTCCCTGACACAAATCGTTACAAACTGCCTGACATTTGCTGTTTGCTCTTCTCCCACACATCTTACAGTGGTTTAGTCACAAAGCAGAAATTGTACATCTTTGGAGCCTAATAACAGAAAAGAAATAACAACTGGTCCTAGTGTATGACCCATTCTTAGCAAGTAATTATAAAGCTGGGTGGATTTGGACTTTCAAGTAACTATTTTTAGTGTTCTATGTTCTACCTACAGGCAAATACAGATGAAAAATAAAAAATATTCACATCAGAAAAATCAGAGAATTTTTTTCTGAGTGTGAAATAAAGTAAGTATATGATTGTTACACTAATAGATTCAATTCTCTACCACACAGTTAAATCTGCATGTTCTGCAGCTCTCTGAAGGAAGAGTTTAAAGCAGATGTCAGAACAAAAAGTGTATACCTTCTAAAATCTGAGTACATTAGGATAAAATTATCTTCAGTAAAAGTTCATCAACAGCTGTCTCTGAGGAGATTCTGAAAGCTACATACCACTGTCTAAATAACTGTATCTAAACCAAACTGTTTATGAATCATAACTTTGAAGGGAGCAACATACAGTTGTAAGTGTCAAACCTTCACAAGCATAGGTCTGTCTTTCTAAGCAGTATTATCAAGGGCAAATTCAAATATTAGAGAATTAACAAAGTTTGAATTAACAAAGTTTGAATTAACAAAGTTTGTTATCTTTAGACTCTGGGTCTAAAGATAAGAAACATACACTATGTTCTGTCATAAGGAAAATACATTTTAAATTAAAAAAATTTTTTTGGACTCGACTCCTGGAGGACTTAGGTTCTCAATTCCTCCACAAGTTATTATAAGCCAGGAAATCGAATAGTTCTACAAAGTCTACAAGACGTCAAAACTGCTTTTAAGAAAGACCATTTTTTGCCAGCACCTCTGATATATCCCAGTTGCCCAGCACATGTGGATCAACAGCACGAAATCATGTCAGACCCTGTGGCTCCAGCACAACCCTGTGTCACGCCAATGTGTGCTACAAACACAGCGGTGAAAATGCACCACGGTTCAGACAGCTGACAGTGGCATAGCCATAGGAACCAAAGGCAAAGATGTATTATTTAATTTTGGAAAACCCTCTATGTTGTGTCTCAAAGAAAAGGCAGTGAAGTGTTTAGGGTGGGATGTGTTGTGCCCTAGCTTACAGTAACCTGACCAAACCTGCCTGGAAGCTAGAGGAGCAATCCTGAGCCCTCAGAGCTTTTCCACAAGGACATTTCTCCCTCAGAATGTCATGTGCTCCTGGGGCACACACCACCACCTTTGGTCATCTGCTCTTTCCTGCTAGGCTGAACACTAGCTGTGGCTGAAGACAAGCAAGAGAAAGCAGCTACTGAGCATGAGGAGACAGCTCTGGTAAAGGCAACTGAGGGGCCAAACTCCACCCAAAAAACTTGACAGACTTCTGCTGGAAAACACTGAGATTTATCAGCCTTTAACACTGTAACACTGAGGTACAATTATTTTTGAGTTTCTGTATCTCGAGATTAAGCATGAGAGCAGAAGCTAATTGTTTGTATTAATTATTACTATTAATTGCATACTCTATTTTTCCTGAGTATCCATATGTTGAATAAAGTGTTTGTAACCTGCTGTTTCAGCTATTCTTTGTTTATCCTTCACATATCTTTAATCATGCTTATGATAATAGTCTACCATATGCTATCTTTTTAAAGATAAGAAGAATAGGATACCAGGTCTGAGCTGGGTAGTAAGAAAAAACCCCAAATGTTTCAATTTCAAAAACCCTGTAAAGTCAATGAATGCATCAGTTACTGAGTAGATTGCTTGAAGGTCTGAACACCTCATGGTAAGGCAAACATATACTTAACTGAGAGTTAAAGTGGAAAAAGTCCCATTTCTCCACTTGGATCTCCTAAACTGTTTGAGCTTTAAAATCAAAATGCAGTTATATATGAATAATGCTTGTTTATGTTAAGTCAGTTCAAGCATCTGGTCCTGAAAATTACTTTCAAAACTGCCTTTCAGAGAGTTAGATGAGTTAAGTATGCAGATTTATAGTGACAGACACATTAATGGTGGTAGACTTTACTTTTCCCTGGAATCAGGGGGAGAATGAATGCTACATTTTTATCACGGATAGGCAGCCAGAGTATTTCTCCTTGTACTTGGTTTTGATTCTTCATAACTCACATGTTCATAAACACTTCAATAGCTAAAGCTTGGAATGATGTGTTGGTGAGGTAAGAGACAGACTAATGGACAGTACCTGCAGGGGTGAAGGTGAAGGACTGAACTGCAAAACAAGAAAGCAAACACATTGTGAGTTACACACCCTGACAGAAAGCGCTAATTGCAGGGCGCGAGTTTCCTCTGGAAATTACTCAGTTGGGGCTGACTATCATAAGCAGGACATAACAGCTGAGCTTGAAGCACCAACCAGCCAGCAGCCAATGAGAAATGATGGTTGGAAAGATGAGCAGTGAATTTTGACAGTCACATTTGAAGACTCTCTGTGCGGACATGCTGTTCTCCAAGATGTAAACATTAGGATGAACTTTGAAGCATGATGTGTTATCTACTTTCCTTGCTGAAAGCATACACAATTTCAGGATGCAATCAATGCTCACATCACACTTAGATGCAGCAAATGCCATGAGAAGGAATGAATTGCATGAGACATGCTGTTTATAATTATTTACAGCTACGCTCCTCAAGTTACAACAGACTGCTCTCAATTCTCCCTTACCCCAGTATGCCAACTCACATATAGGACTAATAATCCTCCTTTTTAGGAAAAATCTAGTCTCAGCTTGTCTCCAAAGCTTTAGGTAGGAGTACTCCCTAAGAGAAATAACAGCACAGCTGTCTCTAGTATGAAAAAATCTTGCGATCTAGAATGATATTTCACGTCAGCACATGTATAAGTGTGTGAGATCTACATTAGTTTCTCAGTTAAAACCACCCCACTTCTCAGAGAGTAAAAGTTACTGCTCTTAAAGGAAAGAAAAAAACCATCTTGGGACAAAGCACGAGTCATGAATGACAGAGATCATGTGGTGACACAAAGTGAGGTTCCACAAAAACCAAGACAGTCCAAAAGCCACTGGTCTCTCCTTCCTCTCTTTCCACTGCTCATCTGATGTCTTCTTGTCCTTTCACTAAGCCAGTAGAAAACAAATGCAGCAGGAAGGATTGAAAACCAACAGGGAATAGTTTCCTGCTGGTTTTGTGAGCCCAGTCAGGACACTGAGGAGTTTGACTATGGCTGAGCTGAACTGGGAACAGTTTGGCTGTGACTGATTGTGGGTTTTTGGCAAGTTGTTGCTCGGCCATTTAGGGAACCTGAGTCCTTGGTTTTGCATTTGGTAACTTGTAAATAGAAGGGCATTTGTGTAACTTTAGTGTGATATAATGTCAACATTAAAAATGTTCTGTCCTCAACTAGGCAAATGTTTTCTCTTTTTAAGCGTTAATAAGAACTACAAGAGAACCTACTGCAAAATTTGAAGAATTGGGGTTTTTTGTGTGTTAAATTAGGCTTCAGAGTAACCCATTTTAAAACAGTTCGACTGACTTCCCAAAAATTCATAAGAATCCTGAAAACAGAAAAATACACAAAACAAAGGTTGGGGAAAGATGAAAATATGTTCATTTGGCAAGTACTTAATTTTCCAAATGTAGTTTTCAAAAACTAATATATAACTGGAGCAAACATTTAATGAAAGAGAACATTCCAAGATGTTCTGCCTCCAAGACAAAACTGTTTATGGCTTCTGCCTTAGGCAAATTTTGACCACACTTCTCTGTCTAATACACCACTCTTCCAGCTACAGGTATGAAGTCACTGATTAAGTACCTTCATTTATTTGCCATGCACAAGGCTTCAGAGATGTGGAAATGCACAGGAATGAAGAAGGAAAAGACAAAAACTCTTTCACTTTCCTTTTAAGGATCTAGGCTATCTCATATATATAAATGGTGCTGCACTGCCAATTGAGTGCCTTCTGAGCAAGGGGCAAGAGGAACAGTTACTCCTCGTTGTACTTTTTTAATGTTAGATGTGCCAGAGATGTAAAAATACTGCCTGATGATGATGATGAAATGTAGTACCGAGCAATGCACTTAAAGCTTCTCATACACCAGCAATTCCACAGCGTACGTTTAAAACAGGCATACAGAAGTCACCCAGGACGCTTTTGCTGTAAGTTCAATGTGGTTTTTAGGTAGGTTTAGTAGCCCTTGTTCTTGTGATGATAGCACCTGCTGAGATGGCAAGGTAGTCACTGCTCTTACCAGCGTAATTGCTGAGCCCCTTCCTCTTCTTTCTTCGCCAGTACAGCCAGATGCTGAAACCCATGAGAATGACCCAACATGCACCACCAATGCCAGCTATAAAGGCAGGCTGCTTGACCACATCAGTGATTTGCTCAGTTATGCTGTTGTTATTTTCGGTGATGACAACTTCGTTACGACCTCCTGCACAAGAGAAATTGAACAGAATGTGGTTATTCTGGATTCTGTAACACACAGACGAAGAACTGTAGAAGAACTTTAAGAAGTAGCAATGCACACCACAATCTCAGAATCTCAGTGCTTCTAGAGTAAATTCATAGCCATTTTGCAGATATATATTTGTGAAGACAGACCTATAGCACACTCCCAAGTAATCTAACAGATGCCAATCCAGGTCTTTTTTTTTTTAACAATATACATATTTGTTAGTTTGTTTTTCCATAACTGTAGACAGAATACAATAATGAGAAAACAAATCACAGGAAACTAATAAAAAATAAATCAAGCAATCAATAAATAGCTTTTTCCAAATGAGTAATCCAAATACAAAATATGCTACAACATCGGAAGAAGGCCAAAAGTTCTTACTCAACTCATTTGTTTTGCCTGAATGCTAGCTTCCAAATTTGAAATAAACAATAAAATAGATGCACTTTCCAATGGGGCAAAGATGCATTTTCCAGCAATTATTTCAAGGGGAAAACAGTTCATACAAATTCTAAGTGTACCATCTTTGACACAAAGCAGAAAATCACACAGTTCACTGTAAGCACTAAAAAAAATCACAGCAATAGATGATATTTTTTTCACCTACAATACGCATACAAATTCTTAACATCAACCTGCAAGAAATAATTATAGCTTGGAATACCAATTATATTGACATGCATCAAAAAATTACTATATAGGATCTTAAATTGTATATTACAGTAGAAAACTGTAAATTCCAGTAGATGCTTCCATTGTTTTTTTGCCCCTCTTTCTCTAAAAGGGAACTTTTCTAAAAGAAAAAGCTTGGCATTTGGCTTGAAAACAAATGCTCATAAAAATCCGAATGGAAACCCAGGAAATGCTAAAACATATAGTTCTAGGGCCAGCACTTTCAGATTGTCAAAAATAGTTAGTTTTAAAATTAGGAAAGGCAGAACATATTTTTCTAAAAAAAATTCCCCAAATTTTATTCTGTGCATATTTTATATAAACTGCCCACATCTGCAGTTTTGAAATTCATGAAAGGTTATCCATAATTTCCAGTAAAAGCATTTATATAGCTCAATCTTTGAAATGTTTATCCAACATTACCAGATGCCTGTATGCACGCTGAAGAGCTGCAAGAGTAGCTACTCTATTGAGACAAAGAAGATGCAAACAACATGATTCTCAATTATGAGAGTCTATCACACACATCAAGGTAGTTGAACATTGCAGTAAAACACTGAATTGGTCACTCAGAGGAAATTATTAAAAGTATTCTATCATTATGTTCTGCTGTGAAAATGCACATATTCCTTTTCTATAATTCAGCAATGGTTAGATTTACTTCTTCCAACCGAGCAGCTCGCTGGCTTCAGCCTAAAGCCAGCCCTCAGGGTCTCTGGCTGACGCAGATCCGAGAAGTCTGACACTTCCAGTCCCATTTCCACCTCTCTGCAGGTGACCCAGAGTTCACACAGCCTTGTTTTATAAAAGGGGATCCTTTGAGAAGGTCCCTCTGGGACTGCCTCTGCCCAGCACTGCCCCTGCCAAGATGCAGCTTCAGGCCCTCAGTGGTGTTCCGAGCTGGGCGGGGTAATCGGGAGCAAATGCAGTGCCCTGCACGCCATTGCTATCCCACTGCTGAGGACCCCGGTGAGTTTATTAGGCTTCCTCTATTTCAGCACCATGTCACTAGTCAGTACTGATGACTGTCTGCTTTTGCAATCAGACTGTGGAAGCTGTGCTAGAGCTTGGCTTGCTTTCAGTCGTTCTGGGCAAGGAAGAAGACAGGCTTCCCGCAAGCAGAACAGGTCCCACAGAAAGTCACTGCCAGATGTACAAGAAGTGCGCCAGAACTTGTCCTACACCAGTCCATACTGGGCATGCTGGGAAGCTTTACCAGCACCAGGTTCTGGGAGCTGTCCTTTGCCATACTTGCATCTTTTGTCTTGCCACTGCCAAAGGCCCAATGGCCCCCAGGCCTGATTCTGTACGTGAGAATGAAACTGAGTGAGCAGCTGTGGCAAGGAAAGAGAGCAGGCATCAGTGGCTGCTTTATATGATTTTCCATGTTCTTCTTCTGCCCGTGGAGCCAATCCATAGGTGCACCTCAGTGCTGACAGAGGAAGGGATGACAGTAAAACTAATAGAAAGGGGCTCTCCATGGCATGCTCTTCCAGACACAAAATCGATTTTCTAGTAGAAATCAGTGCAGGAACTGGAGTTGCTCTAATTACCATTAACTTGCAGTTAATTTCTGTGCCCTTTGGAGGAGAGGCCAAAGCAGTGGGACAGTGAGGAAACAGGTAGTCTGGCACTGCTTCAGACACAGCCATGCTACCAAGGAGAAGAGCAGGCAGGGAAGTGCTTTGGAGACATCAGCTTTGGGAGTGGATGCTCCTGGATTGAAGAACAAGTTCTTTTCACTAAAGCCTCTGAAAACATCTGAGGATCCTGTCTTCTTAAGACCAGAAAATAGTATTTTGAAAATGGAGGACATGAGAGCAAACTGCAAAGAGCCTGGGAAGAGGTTTCAGTGGACTGTATGCTCTGCCTCTCTTCTAGGGGAAGATACAATCTGTCTCCAAATTACCTTCTGAAGTTTGCAGTCTGGCTGTTTGCTCTTACCCTTCTGTGTCTAGCAATTACAACTGCAAAAGTAATAATTCATTTAAATGTCAAAATAACATATGCTTTGTGAATTCGATGATGGAAAAAAAAATGAAGACAGATGAATGTTACCCACTGGCTTTTGATAAAATTAATATAATTGTTGGGGTTTGGGGAAAAAACAGCATTAGCCTTGTACTTCTTCATATAATATTTAAGCAGAAGCAATAAATATGTCATGCAAGGTACCAGTGCACTATTTCATATACTGCAGGTGGTTCTGTAACAATGCTGTCAGTTCAACTAATTAGAACACAGACAAGGGAAGTATGCGACCTGTAACGCTCCATTGTTCCTCAAGACAAAAACATAATGAAATATAATGTCTTCCTCCCATTGGAGAGTAATGAAGAACAAAACTAATTTGTTGGACCAAAAATTAATTAGACACATCAGCTTCGATTGTACCTATTACTGTGAAAGTTTGCAGCTGCTCCTCATACTATTATGCCAATGATGGAATGTAAGAGGGACCAGGCCAACTGATGAAGAGCAATAATAGCTACAACATTAACCAGCATTGCCCTTATCTCCAATTTTCCAAGTTTTTAGCATATCATTAGTGATCATAAAAGTTTTATTCTTGATTCTCTTTGAGTCTTCTGAAAAATTTTTCAACATCCTGCTTCAAGTATGGGCACAAGACTCCTGTAAAAGTGAGACAATTTCTAACTAAAGGAAAAATAGACTTCCTACTGCTTCCTCTTCTCCTGTTGTGCCTTCTGGATTGTCACAGGTCTGTTATCTAAAATTATTCTGGGAGGTCAGTAGTTGATTATCCACCATGAAAACCAGTTATTTTCAGAAAAAAAAAACCAACCTGAAAGAGTTTCCGAAGAATGGATCCTGTATCTAAAAATAACACCTCTTTTTATACACTGTACTCTGTATTTCATGACTATTAAAGTTTTTATTGCTTAGAAACACAGCTTAACTCTCTTGTACCATTGACCTGTTCTCTCCAAAATTCAGCATTTCTGGAGTTGTTACTTCTGTTTGTAAGTTCTTAAATGGTATAGATAAGCACCAGACCATAGAGAACTCTATTATAATATAATAACTCAATAATGCTTTCCCATTCATTATGATGTTTTGAGGTTTATTCATTAGCTCATTTTAAATCCATGTAACTAGTTTTTTTAAAATTTACTTAAAAAAATCATATTTTATGATTTTGATTCCCATTCAAACATTGAATGGTGCCAACGCGAATTTTTCAGAAATGGTATCAGTTAAACACTGTTACATTTACCAAGCAATTTAATATTCTGAGAAATAACTGCTAGGAATTCATAATCAATAGCAAAATTAGACCTAAAGAAAAGAGAGATACAGACCATATATGTAATAAACACACCCAGCTTCAGGCTCCCAAAAGAGAAACAGAAATTATAACAGCACATAACCCAAACAGAAACTATCCATGACTTTTCATGCAAATGACTCTCAAATGTGCAAAAATGTCACCAGACAAACTTGTTGAAGCAGACATCCTGAGATCATTTAAGGAACAAATAAATATCCCTAAGAATTCTGGGAATCATCCAGCAAAGACTTGCTGCATCCTTTGGTGCAAGTATAACTCACAACACATTAAGTGACACAATGCTACCCATGTCCTTAAAATTCAACACACTTACTGTGCTTTGCAGGAACAAGCACAGTGTATTTCGTGCCTAGGTAGATGGATCCCTCAGTGAAATAAGAAAAATAAAAACGTCCCGGGTTTCTTGCATTTTCAAAAACCAATTTTTTGTTTTCACTTCTAGACATCTTTTTCCCCCTCTTTTCTTTGGTATTTCTGTGGCTGCCATTTGTAAACCAAATGCTACCTTTTACTTTCACTCTTGTATTTCTGTGTCCAGTGAGACTTCATAGCTGAAGCATCCTAGCTTCTGTTTTGATCAATGGGGAACCTGAATATCAGTAAACATTTATGCAATGCTTATGGGACAGCCTTTTCTAAGGCCTACACATAACAGACCAATCCATGTATGGGACAGTGTATTGACAATACTTTCTAGAAAGAAAAGTATTTGTAACAACAGAAGCCTCCCAAACAAACAAACAAACAAACAAACAAACAAACAAACAGCAGTTCATTTAAGTAATAACTACATTAGATCATACAGACTAAGGCAAGAAAATTCCTGTACTGCGCACTCAAAAGAGATGCTGCTTTGCACAGCTCATTTCAGGTTTGCTAAACATCATTACTTCTAGTCTTCCATATTGTTCCTGCTTTTATATTTTATACTTGGGAAAAAATTCAGAAGAAACAAAACAAAACCTGTGTTTCCCTCAGGTCAGGAAATTAGTTCTGCATGGAGACCACTACCAAGAAATAAGTATTTCAAAGGCTGGGATGACAATGCTAAATTGCTGTCTAACTGGACTAGAGAACACTTTTTTTTGACTGAGGAGGCTTGTCTTCTTGGGATACCTGAGAAACACTGACTTTAGGCATTCAGAAAACAATGGCAAAAGCTAACTAACCAGCTATGGTCAAATCTCGTCTTTTGCTCCACAGATATTTATGCTTCCAGAAGTGATGTATGAAAGCATTTCCGAGAGAAAAAAAAAATCAAACCAAAACCAGGCAAAACAAAACAAGAGAACAGACAATAACTTACCAATTATTATGGGCTGTGGGTCACTTTTGACTCCCACACCTGCACTGGTGCTTGCAGCAACTTCCACACGGTACTGGATACCTGGATATAGGCCACCTATTACTACAGACCGAATGGCTGCATCTACTGTTTTGTTGATATGAAATCGAGTCTCATTACCTAGGCACCAGATCTGGGACAAAAGTTGATGTGTTAAAATAGATGAAATTCTTCACACTCACACAATCGTGCATAGATATGACATATCAAGGTATTTCAAGGCAATCACTTATTTGGGACTTCTTGGCAATCTTATTATCCAGGAATAGATGAAATTGGGATGATTTAGCTCAGCAAGGTATCCCAGCTTAGCACAGGACCAAGCCAGCTGCAAAGACTGCTTGCAAATACTTCTCTGGCCTCTGGCTCTCCATGGAGTGCAATTTCTGTGCTTACACTTCTTAGAAGCACAGACCAGACCATCCAAGTGGAAAAGAGGTGTTACACATTAATCAAAATCTTGTTTATCAAACCTTTTGTTAAAAAAACCCCCACATTTTTTCCTTCTCAATTTCCTGGTGAATAGCAAAAGGATACTAAATAATATGAGCACAGCTTGACACTCCTTAAAGCACTAAAGAACAAACAATTTTCATAATTCTTTTCCAATTCCTCTCATTGCACAAGAGGGATATTTGAAATTTCTGAAATGGAATAAGCACAGACTCAAATTTACTGCTGCTTTTGTGATTATTTACATTGTTTAGGAATCGAGACATCAGTTTCTCACTCAAGTATTACCTAATTAAACAGAAAATCCACCCTATAATCACAACTGGCATTTTGTGATGAGAACAGTCTATGAGTTCAGAGTGTTATGGCTCCCTCTTGCTTTTTTTTATACGATTCTCATAAGAGGTTTGGAAACTAATTTCTAGGCACGTTTCTTCAGTTAATGCTATCTGCAAATACTGCTTCTGTATTACTAAAGAAAGCACTTACTACCACACAAAAAAAAAAATCAATGCATAAATATATCCATCACATGTACACGTACATAAAAATAACAGCAGATGGAAACACTATTGGTGGAACCACTATCAGTGACAAACTAATGCATCTAAGCAACAGCAATAATATCTTCACACCTACTTTTGACCCTGCTCAGTGTTTTACCATGTCTTATCTTTTTTTTCTGTGAAATGCTGAGAAAGATTTGAAGAGGAAAAAAAAATTATCTTGTTTTCCTAAACCTAAGGTGATCCTCTTTGCCAGCCAGAATGCATTAAGGTGAGTAGCCACTGCATTCATTCCTTCACTCCTTGTCTGTCCTGGTCTTATGTTACAACAGCTGTGAGATGCCCCTAATCAAAAGCATTTAATGAATGAATGAATGAATGTACAGGCATTCTGATGCTTGAAGTGGAATCAACAGATCTACTTTCAATTTCTTAGAAAATGCACGGTGGAACCTCCGCAATTATTTCATACTCAAGTTAATATTAGAGTCTGAACCATTCACTGTAGCCAGTTCACTACTCAGGCAGCCTCCTCATCTAACACAGGAGGGCTGTAACAGGCAGTGACTCCAGCTGGTTTTATACACAGCCCAGAGGCCTGAGCACTCACCTGGAACATGGCTTTTATTGGCCATCAGCCCACTTTGTTTCATATCTACATGTTTTGTGGTTTACGAGTGTGCTTTACTCGTTTGCCTATAAGCCTTGGATGGTTTACATTGACTTATACTGGAGTCAGGATCAAGATTAATTAAGCCAAAGGATAATTATTAATTGATATGAAAATTTGATCAATAAAATACTGGGATTAATGAATCTTGATATTGACTAAATGCAAAACAAAAGAAGTGCTATGCTAAACATAAACATTGCAGCATTTACTGCATCTCTCTGACCAAGTGAAAAGCTGGAAGAGGTTGAACCATTATCTGATTTAGAAACCAAGCACTTTCTCCCTTCTTCATGCTGTGCTCCCTCAAGACACAGCAGGGAAAAAAAAAACAAAACCCTTTTTTATGTGAAATAAGCTGCAGTCACCACTTCCACCCTTTGTGGGACTGTCATGAAAGCTGCCCTGATGCATTTCAATTAAACTTTTCACACTTGGTTTATATAGGCCAGCTATAGCAAGGTTAATTTACCAAACTGTGCTCCATGCTGTGACAAGGCTGAACCTTGCCCAATCATTTTCTCCACCTGAATAACAGAGTGGATTTTTTTTAATGTTGTGAAAATATCCTTGTGATCTTAAGTGATCTTAGTATGAAATTACAGACTACAACAACATTTAATGTATAAAGAGTAGATATTTTGAGCTATCATAGCAACAAAAAGGAAGAAAATACAACCAATGCAAGCAACTCTCATGTATCAAACTTTGGATATACTAGTTGTGTTCAACTTGTTTTCCAGAGCAAACAACCTGGCACTTTAAGTTGTGAAGAGTTAGTACTTGGAAGAAGTCTTGAATTCTTCCAGAGCCACAGTCCTTGACTTTGACCTCCAAGTGTTAGGATTAGCATTTTTAGAAAGGAATAAGAAACAAATTTCCTGCCAGCTTTGCTGCCAGATTGAAGGTACTCCAAGACAGGGACTTCACTGCCTGTCTTTAGAAGCCCCTTACAAAACATATCTCCTCCTCTTCTTGTTCGGTAGCAGGAAAACACTAAAAATATAAGAATTGTAAACTGGCTAGAAATTACAGCCCTCTTTCATATCAATCTCATGGTGGTTTTGCTTTTTAGTATAACAGAAGTAGCAGTAGTAGTAATAATAATATTAATAATAAATCCATAAGCCGTCAGGCCTCTTTCTCCATATAATTATACGGGCAGCTGTAAATGCTGCAGAATCTAAATCCATAAACAGTGCTATTGTTCTGTAACTCAAGAGGCTGCTTCCCTAAACACACAACCCTCCCCTCAGACATCGTGTGTACCTTGTACTCCTGGATGACTCCATTTTGGTGATCTGGAGGGGGAGGATCCCAGGAGATGCTGATGCTTGTGCTGTTGTGATTTCCAACCGTCAGGACAGTGACAGACTGAGGAGGAGCACTTGGAGCTACACCAAGGAGAGGGAGCAAACAGAAGCAAGGCATTAATCCATTTGCTAGGGCAAGGATTTTGCTGAAGCAGTGCAAGAGCAAGCAGACAGCATAGAAAACTCACACTCCCTGCAGGTCTAGGGATGCACTTTTGTCAGGCACTGCCAATGTTGAAAAATGCCCTTCTGAGGAGAAGCATAGGGCTGAATGACAATGTGGAATTTGTGGCAATGGAGAATCAATACAAATCACTCCTCATTTATTTATATTTGGCATTTCTTAATTTCTGGAATTGTTCTCACGTTTACCCTTGTTTTCCATAATATGCATGAATAACTATGAATATATCAACTAAGTCACACGTGAGGCTGCTTCACCTGGCCTGACAACTGTTTTGGTTCTTCTGTTTTTACATGGTCTAATAATGATGTGAGCAGCCGACATTTAATGACCTTTTTTTGTTTGCTCTCCGGGAAGACAACACCGGGTTTAAACACAGAACTTGTAACTCCAAACTGGAAAAGGCTTAAAATGTTCCTGGCTTTATATCCAATACCAGTGAACAGAGCAGGTGCTAAGTTAGGTCATATATATACTTATGTCCTTTTCTGCCCCTAGGCAAATTGCTTTCTCTTCAGAGCCCTGTTCAGCTCAACCATTCACTGCTGTTTGGCTGGTCACTGCACATCAAGGCCAATTCTACAAACAACTGCTTGCCAGCCCTGCTTGTTGTCTAGAAGCATGAAAAAAAAAAAAATCATAGTTACTAGTGACCAGAGCTATGCTGGCAAAGCCCCTCTTGCAGCTACACCAGCAGCAGGGTGCTTCTGTTGGCTCAGGACACGCTGCTTGGGAAGCGGTGCAGGAGCTCTGCTGTGGAAAAGTCTCCTCTGTGAGCATTTGCTATATCCATACTGGGCTCTCCCAGCATGGCTGTGGCTGCCACAGCAGAGGACTGGCACTATGGCCCTGCTCAGCCACATAAAACTTCCTGCAGCCTCCCCTCATCCTTCCCTTGCTCCCAAGCAAATGTTGAAACTCCACCACAGTGGTGAGCTAGGCCACCGAGGTCGACTGTATTATATTAAGGTATAGTCCCTGGGGGGAAAAGCTGATGGATAGCAGCTGCTTGGAACTGCTCCTAGAATTTATTTATTTCGTCTCTCCCAGTCCATCTACCCAGTCTTCAACAAAACTTATAGAAAGAGGCCAGAAAAGTGTGAACTAATAAAGCAAGCATAGAGTGATAGCTCTCCAGGACCATTTTCCAGTTCACAGGAGCCTGTTGCTTAGACACCTTCTGTTCTAGGGAGGTGACTTCATGTTTAATAAATACTTACGGAATTTGTCTTCCACATATTTTTCATTGCTTTTAAACTGATCTTAAAACATTTCATATGAAATACGTAAGCTGATTTTGAAAACTTATGGTAGACATCATACCAGAACCTAAAGTTTTTATCACTCTCCTGCCCCAACTTCAAACCTAGATAACAACATGCTTTGGGGCATCTCACGTCATGCGTCAAGGCTTCCTGGTCAGAGTGACTTCTTCACTGCTCAACTTCATGGCAACATAACTCTAGTCTTATCTTTAACAGATACCCCTGAGTCCATGGCCATCCTTGGACTGTGTTTCTCAGAAAAGCCAAGAGCCCCAGGCATCTTTGTATTAAAGTCTGGCAGGTTTAACACAAATAAGCACAGCTACAGATATCAGAAGCGCTCAAGTCTCCTGAGTCAATTCAGAAATTCCTGTTGTTCTCCACAGCCTCTTTGAGGCTGGCTGAGTTCCCACGTCAGAAGCTCCTCAGCACTTGACCTGGCACAGGCTCACGGAGCCGAGCTCCAATCTTTACCCTGATAACCCTGAAAAACTGGAGTGCTCTGCTGCAAGGATCACACAGCTTCAAACTAGGGTATCAGAGGTGAGGACAAGGAACCATATAAGATTACAGCAGGAAAAAAAAGAATTAGATGAAAAATGAAACACATATTACGGTTCTGGGAGGCTTCACATTTCGACAACTACATTTTCAGATGCTGGTTCAGCTGCAAAGCTAACAGTGCTTGGTAGACTCCTTGTGACCTTGCCTGATGCAAAGAAACAGTGAACTGGAGGGGAGAAATGGAGCTGTATTGTGGACAATTTGACTCTTAGCCAGCTCGAATGAAGCATGGAAAGGTGGCCTTGGGCTACTCCTTGCAATCGTGCAAAGCATAAAATTGGTGAAGTAAGTAGTTGCATTGTGTATTTTATGGCAAGTGAAATAATTTGCCACACAGGAAAAAAATTAGCATTTTAAAAGTCTTCAAGTTATACAGTAACAACAAAACCGTGAATAAACGTATGTGTGTGATATTAATTAGAATATTTTACGTGAAAATAATAATCATAAAAATGGCAAAGCTTAACACTGCATAACTCATTTTTGGTTTTAACTACAATGAACTCGCTCAAACATATTTACTTTCATTACAGAAACAAAAAGGGCATTCAGAAATATGATGTCTTATATACACATACCTGGGGGGAGAGGAGAGTATGAATGCAAAAGAAGTGTAAAATGAATACCATACTCTAAAATTAGAAAAAAAACCCATACTGTATTCATCTTTTCATTTAAACTGCATGAACATTCTAGTTAATATTCTACCAGTGTGTGTTGGTGTTTTGGAGGTTTTTTGAGGACATAGGATAAATTTGAAGCAAAATTAAAATTGCAGCCAATGAATGCAGCTGTGGAAATATAATTTTAGGCGCTGCACTAAGGTGAGGAGAAACTGACAGAGAGCAGCTGATAAAGCTAAGGAGACTTCCCTTCCTGTCATATTTTTGTGGTGACAAACAAGATGCAGGACAAGTACTACTCCACAATGTTATTTCTAAGGAGATTTAACAGTGGATGCAACTGAAAAAAACCCCAAATCCATTTCTCTAGAGAAAGTATGAAAGAAATAGTGAAAATTATAAACTAAAATCTTTGATTTAGCTCCCGTTGTATGTGTGTACACATGTTTGTATGTACCAGTTCAGCTCCCTCTCTCTGATACTATCACTCTGTAAGCTGGCATCGTGATATAAATTAAGCCACTTGTCTGACACCGCTGCAGTTATTAAATAGATCACATTGAAAAATAACATTTTTAAAACCGTTTTCTCATTTCCCTTGCTGCTGGCTTGTGGAGAACACCTTGCCTGCTTCTTGACAGGTCAATTATTCCAGTGCTCAGCTTCTTCTTACAGATATGAAAGAACCCAAATCGCTGCTCATCTTTTCCAGACGCAGCCAAACAGAATTCCATTTGTTACCTTCACAAGGCCAAAGAGGCAGGAGATGGATGGATAGTGAATGGATACTGAACTGTGACAAATGTCTGATCTAGAGGAAAAGTCTAACTGCAGCAAAATTGATTTTTAAAGGTAGGCCTCAGAAGTATCATTGCATGTAAAATCCAATGCAGCAGGAAGCTGCCATTACCTTTTGGCTGTACTTTGCCTTTACCAGGGATATTTGCTTCGATCTCGCAAAAAAACCTTTCCAACACGCGTATCGCTTTTCCAAATCATTTTCTAAAAATAGTATAGCTGACATTTTTTAAAAGTCAAGCCTAAAAAAAGCTCATTTTCGAAATGGAATCACAGGCAACACAGCCTTTAAATAGACTGCCATCTTTCTTCAGTGGAAGAGGAGCAAACCACTGTCATTAAACATCTAGTTGATACTATTTTTGAAATACATGAACACCAATATAATTCCAAAGATAATATGAGGAATTAGAGGAAATATCTGTAGAACTGCATATACGGAATGTCTTAACTTTCTCATGGAAGTACCTAATTTTATCACCCAAGGAAGAGGAAGAATTTTTCTACAGGAGCTGACATTTTTCTGGTGGTAATATTACGGGTCCTATGCTGACTTTTTGAGAGGAGATACTTGTAAACAGACTCCTTGAAGGTTATATTAATCTACAAAGCAGATCCTAGGCTGTGAGTTATATATATCTGCAGGCAAGAGTATTTTTTTTTTTTAAATCTTCACTATGGAAAGCTATTCCACATGAACAAAGTGTCCTTTAAGGTTGAAAATTACCTGACAGGCTCTGCTGGGAGCTAAGGTTTAGAAAAGAGAATGTCATTTCTCAAGTATTTTATAGAAATAGACAGGAGGTATAAGACCTTCTCTCTTTTTCGGTAGTTCTTAATTTACCTTTAGCAACAGACAGTTAGATGAACTAAATAAACACCAAAAATCAACTGAAATTGGACAAGAGGAAAATCTGCTAGCGAGAGGACAAATCCTACATTTTAACCCCAGAGAAGAAAATTTACCTGTAGAAATATTTTTAAATTTTTTTTTTTAAGTAAAAAAACCCAAAAACTTTGTTCAGAGTGCTTCAAACATATTCTTAACCAACTGATTTAGGCTTTATAGTTTGAACAAAGAACTGGGAACCATAAAATCCCAAATTCCAAATCAGACTTGAAAACTGCCTTCCTGCACACTCTTCTACATGTTGCACGACACTGAATTTCCTCATCCATAAAGTGCAAAGTGCAACCAAGTTATCTTCAGTTTTACTTACTTGTTGGGTAATAATCATAACAAATCAACGAGACAAGTGAGTAATAAGCAAGTCTGTTCTAGAATTAAAGAGTACTTGGCAATCAGCACTAAATTAAACCTCAGGAGACTGCTATAAATGATTAAGATGCACTTTCAATAGGAAGGAAAGAGTGCACTCAACACCCATTGAAACCATATGAACATTTTAAAACTTCACCAGTATTTCTTTCTCTTGCTTAAAAAAAAAAATTAAACAATCAGTGACACAGAGAGAAGATGAACCCTCACTGCTAGGACCATCCTACTTTCACAGGAGAGATTCTCCAGGCAAAGACTGCATTACACAGGTAGAAAGGTGGGTTTCTAACAGCAAATGATCAAAATTACTTACATCTCACCCCAGGGTCTTAACTTTTCAACAAAAACCCAGCACATGTTTTAGTGTAACAATACACAAGGCTATATGCTATGGATATGAAAGCTTGAGCATTCCAGAAGTATAGACTGTTCACTCTGTCTGAATCCTGACTGATGCAGAGAGGCTTGAAAGGTGCTCAGGGGAATCCTCTGCAGTACTGAACAGGGCAGTTTCATGAACACTGTGTTAACAGAAACTGTGGTGTGCCCTTGAGACTGGAGTTTCTCCAGACTACTTAAATATATGTCCTTCACTACTCCTCGTTTCCCAGCCAACTGTTCATCTACATTTATTGCCCATTCAGAAAGATGTGCTTAGTATCAAATACTCATCTGTGAGAGCTTGCATTTATTTTATTTTCAAAGTGCAGACCAAAGTCTTTTATTGCAGCAGCAGTGGTTACAAAAGAAGGGCTGCAGTGCACACTTTTTGGAAGACCAAAACCCACCTGTACCTCAGAAGGATGCACCAGCTAGAAGAATATAAGACCAGTACAGTGCTTTCTCAGGGGATATTTACAGCCCAAAGCTGAATATCATATCAAATGTTAATGCCACCTCGGTGTGTAACAAACAGAAATCACGTGGAGGAAACGGAGAAGAACACATGCACACACAGAATAACCTCCAGAGTCAGCTCTGAAAGCTCAGTGCTTTTCTGCCCCTTTCACCGACCTTCCTCCGTGGTCCGAGCAGACTTGGATTCACTGTCCATCCCTTGGAATTCATTGAAGTAAGGGCGCACCTTAATTTCGTAAGTGACGCCCTTTTTGAGGCTGACGAGGACGGCGCTGCGCTCCGTGGGGACTTTGACCTCCAGGTTCTGCCACACGGCTGGGGCAGGCAGGCCGGAGGTCTGGCGGTACAGGACGCGGTAGCCCTGGATAAACTGGGACTGCCGGTCCACCTAGAAATGACAGTAAAGAATACATCAATAAACGTATTAAACGACAAAAAAAGCCAACCAAACCCCCACTGTGTAAAAAGAAAACAAAGCAATTGCCTAGAATAATCCTGCCCTCATCAAGAAGA
The DNA here is from genome assembly GCA_013400495.1 of Nicator chloris. Taxonomy (NCBI): domain Eukaryota; kingdom Metazoa; phylum Chordata; class Aves; order Passeriformes; family Pycnonotidae; genus Nicator; species Nicator chloris. Next base: position 20,749 of record WAAE01016296.1, read on the forward strand.
GGAAATTCACAGTTATGATGCTGATATTAATAATCTAACTACCTTCTTGTAAGTCACTGTTGATTAATTGTCTACAAAGAGCATTTGTCTCACATTACTGGTTATAGAATATTTCTTTCTGGTTTGCTTTCTGCAGCTCTATACATCATGACAAATACCACCTTAAATCATAAAACAAGGCCCCCACCCCCGCAATAAATCATGACAAGAAAACTTTGGCATAAGGCTTGCTGCATGTAAACTTACTAAGCACATCTTGGCTACTGATGTGCTGAAATAGGAGAAGAAAAGAAAAACAAATTCTTTTCAGAAAAGGACAAGTCTTTGAAGATACCCTAGATGCTTACAATTAGTCCATTACTTGGCTCACAGCTCATGAAATGCACAGCAAATTAAAACAAACATAAGACAGATGCAGGGAAAACAACTTCCAAAGATGTGCTGTTTCTTGTGTTCACAGCTTGAGTAGCCCCTTTGCATCCTGGCGTTGTGATGTGCCCCGGCCATCAGATGGAGATGGAATGTTGGTTTTGGTTTATATTTTATTTGTTGCTAGGCAAGCAGAATTCAAGATTGGACCACGGAAGTTTAACAATTTAATCCTATAAACAAGATTTTTATTTGAAGAAAAGCTTTATATGTGTTTTATCTTGGTGAAGTTGCATGCATCTATTTATCTTCCAAAAAAAACAAAAACAAAAAAGCCCCCCAAAACCCAAGGCATTATGATTCTTGCATAAATTTTTCCTGGGAAAAAAAAAAAACAACCCAAAAACCAAAACTGATTTGATTGCTAAAAGTAAACCAAGCCCAGCTGCTTCTGTAGCTGCCAAATAAGGAGCAAAGAAAGTGCAGCACAAATAACAAGACTATGCAGCTGGATGTTTGGTAATTCTGTGTTATAACTAAGACTCAACAAGTAGGATATTTCTAATGTTCTTGTCAATTTGCCTGCCCAAAGATATTCCAGAATTAGAGAAACATTTGTTTGACTTCTCTTAAGAATAAATGAATTTAAGGCTGAAAACACAAACCACGCTCTATTACGCTCCTCCTATAATCTTGTTACAGTTTATTGAAGCATTCAGAAGGGACACAGATTCTTAGACATTGAAAAGCAAGGCAAGCAAGAAGAAAGCTTTATTTATGAAAGCAAGGCAGAAATGTCTTTCATCAAAACTGTCACTGTTAAAAACCTTGCAACATATGTTACAACAACATTAAGCTTGCATTTTATAAACTTCTCTGCATTCACTTTAAGTGAATTTATGCACTGAAAGAGGGATATAACTCACAATAATAGCTTGTTAATACCGAAAGAATCAAGCTGTGTTTTTAAGAAGAACATTAAGCAGCTGTTTCCAGATGAAGGGAGTCTGTAAATCAGAGTAAACTGTTTTTATCCATGTTTGACTTTGATTAAGTAAATGTTTTATAGATATCAAGACTTTATGAACCTCACGTTTACTACAAAATTCAGCAAAAATAATGCTTTCATCCACTTTGTAATACAGATTTTTAACCTAAATAACAATATAAGGTTATTATGTTTAATAATCAAACACTGAGTTTGATTCTTGCCTTACTTCTGAGTTAGAAGCTACACTGAAAGATGGCATAACTTTGTTAGAACTTTTCATTTTGTCTTTGCTCTATTTTTAAGCTCTACTGACTGCTGCCTAGTGGAGACAACTGAAAATTCAGAACTGACTTGACTGAACAGTAGCATTGTGTTGCTACAGCACAGCATGGAAAGTGTTTTGTACAGCGTGGCACAAAGACAAACCCACCCCCCAACTCACTGAGAAGAGCTGGACCCCTACATAATATCTAAAGAACAGCAATTTTCAGTCCCTCATACTTCTGTATCTACTTCCATACAAATTGTCCACACACATCTTTTCTTCCCAGACTTCTAAGTTGAAAGGCTAAACAACAGAAGGAATATGAAAGCAGAATGCTGTAGTACCACAAGGCTGTCACATCTATGGGTGCTATAAATTAGCTTGATTTGGGGCTTGCTTGGGTTTCACAGAACTTTCAATCAGTAGCTTGATTACAGCAGGGCAGAGTGATCTGTCCAAATATCAGATTACTGACAGTGATTTCATCACTCAGAATCTAGGAGGATACTGACAAAAGAAAGTATTATTCATTTTTAATGTTTTCTATGAACATCCAGTCACATTCAGTATCAAGGAGAGGATACAAAGCTATCTCTCATGCCCAATTAAAGCTAGCCTGAATGAACAGGGCCTTCTGTAAGGTCAAAATGTTGGGAAACTACTCAGAGGGCACTTTTACTTACTAAGAAAGATGGATTTTTTTTTTTTTTTGTTTTGTTCAGAGTTTTCAACCTAATAAAAAAATTACTCTTAGATAATTACATGGATTAACCAGAAACATTTGTGAGGGGTAGGATAGGTGTGATTTACACAAACATACACACATGTGCACACATGTATTTATGTGTATATGTATATTATATGTGTATTTATGCACACATATGTGTACGTCTATCTACAGTTGCACACACAGTCATATATAATACAAAGTGACTGTGACTACAATCTCCTCCATTTCTGTGGTAATGATGTGTCATGCCACAAGCAGACTACTAAAAATATCCTTGTATGCTGAGCTTTAAAGACAATTATTCAGCTATGCAACTCCAAGTTTGGCACACATGCACACACAGGCAGAGCTGCAGAAACACGCTCTCTGGCTTGATGAAAGGATAAAGAATGCAAATGGTTGCCACTTCCTTACACAAATTACTCAGCATTATTTCAGCAGCTGCAGGAATTCTCCGTGCCGAATACTGGGATCAGAGAGTATTTTCAGTCCGTGATATCAACTCAAAAGATCTGCAAGAGTTGCTGATATAAAGACACACTTGCTCCCTCGAAGGCCAAGGCAGAACATGCAGATGCTCCTTCAAAGGGCAGGAGAGGGCAGTTCCTGGGCAGGTGGTGCTCAGCACTGCCCTAATGCCATCTATGAGCAGAACTGGTCCTGTGTGCTCCTCCTCACCCCCTTTTACGATGAGTCTATGGTGCAGGAGGCATCTACAAAACCATTTCTGCAGAACAAGAAGCTCATTTTCCCTGCACATCCACTGCTGAACACGAGACAGCTTCAATGGTTATCAGGTTGTTAAAAGGATGGTGAGAAACTCATAATAGAGCTTATGCTGCAGATACAAGCTCCTTTCAGGCAAACCTGCTAACCTGCACCCTAAATATGTTTTGCAATATGCTCTGTAGCATGCAAGTTTCTATCCCAAAATATCCTAAGAAATCCTCTGCTCCCACAGCAATACCCACAGCAATTCTCCAGCTGGGCAGAGCAGCTTGCACTCTGTGCTGAGCTCCCTGGCATGGACACACAGGAGTCTCTGGAAATTCAAACTGAACTAGCATTTATGTATCCTAAAGGAACAAGGCAAATGGGGACAATAATCTGGAAGACTGTGTAAAGGACTTGACTCTTCAAGCTTCCAGTGAAGTGCACTCATTTAAAATCTACATCAAATTAAAAAAACCAGAGGTAAATAAATTATCCTTCTGCCTGGTAGCCTCCTAGAAGGCAGTAAGGACTTCAAAGCAGAGATTCTTTTGCCATGTTGAAGAATTGTTTTTTAATCCCTGCTTGTGCCACAGGGCTTCTTTATAATGCCGGGAAACATTTCATATTTGGTCACTAATGAAACTTTCAGTTTAATGCCCACTGAGGCTAGAAGTGCTGACCCATAGCTGAGGTCAGCTAAAAAAGCTCTTGGAGTACAGAATATGCTCTTGCAATGTGAAATGTTTTAATAAAAGTAAAAATAAATCATGTCCAGGGCTTAAAATTAGCCATTTCATAACAGTGGGCATATCTGCCTCCACAAGTCTGATCAGCAATAACTATCTCTGCACCTCACCTCTCTATGTGTAAAGTTAGGATAATGACACATTTTTATCATTGTGATGTTAAATTCAGTATTATTTGTGAAGCACACAAATGTTACGGGTGAGAGCATGACAGATAAGCAAGCATGTGAGACAAAATAATAATTTTTTATTCAATGCAAGGTTTCAATGGTATGAATTTAATAAGACCTGGCACCACACAGAGAATAAAGAAGATAAAATGAAATGTTTAATAGCTCCATGAAGAAGAGATCCTCTATGTGACCAGATAATTACAGCTATATTTTAATATCTATACACAAGAGGAATAAATTTAAGCGGCAATGAAAACCTAACTTTTGACATTCCTCTTCTTCTTTTTTAACACTGACATTTTAAGCCTGACCTTCTCTTCAAAATATGTGTGTACATGCATGTGCATATTTTAAAATTGCAACACAGCCACAGGGAACCATTTCTGAAAATTTAAACTCAAATTTGAAAGAAATAAAGCAAAACCAAAACAATCTCGTAAAGTAGGGAAGAAAGTGGTGTTAATTTGCTGTGAGTCAGGATGCCAGAAAGTCAGTAACCAAGGACATTCCTTGGCATTCACCCTTTGAACTGCATAAAGCCAACACAAAGAGTCTTATGACTCTCATGGCACTTCTGTCCTTTTGTATGATAGCTACACTATCTATCCATTTTATGTTAATAGTGTGGACTTTATTCTCTGGATAGAGTGGGTTTTTTTCCTAGAGACTATGGTTAATTAATTGGTTTTGTTCTGGTTGCTGGATAGTTTCCAATTAGCTGCTTCAGAGATCTTTCTTTGTGTCTTTCTTCCCCTGGGCAATTCCAAAATGCCTCTACAGAGGTCTGTGTGCTTGTCAGGTGGCACAGGGTCACTGCTTTGAGGGATCTTCCCAATAAGCTGGTATCCACAGCATTTCCAACAATTTGTCTTTACTTCACCATTTCTTCACTCGCTACTTGTTCAGTAGGGGCAGCAGGAAATTCTTTTAGAGGAATATATATCACACACATACATAAGCACACACAAATGCATATACATATACATACATACATACATATATATGTATATCTATAAAAAATATAATGACATTGGTTACATGGCATAAAACCAAATTCTGTTTATATTGGAGCTTCTTTTTGCAGTATATGCTAAAGCAAGGGCCAGCCTACAAATCTGTATTTCTGATAGATGTCACACCCAAAAGAGGACTCGAAGGAGCATCACATGGATGTGATCCAGGTTTACAATTACTCTCTGCTAACATCCCAAATTTCTACTGCTGATCCATCTGTTTGGGCAAAAGGGTTTGCCACAAAGATTAGTCAGCCTGTTCTGGAGGAATTGTAGCTGAAACACGCAGCATTTTAAGAAAGCCAAGCTGCATGCTGACATCATGGATGGCAAAATGCAGTGACACATACTCTAAATAATCTTCCATGAAAGACAAATTTGTGGGTTTCTCTATTTATTCTAATCTGTACCCTGACCACTGAAATCTGTTGGAACAAGGATGGTGCATAAGCCCCCATACTAATGGCTGAGTTGTGCAAAAACAACAGTAATCCTTATAATACACAATCTATCACCACACTTCTTATCTCCTCTTGTGTAATCCGCTGCACACATTAAGCTCTTAGCTATATGACATGTAGAAGAAAAACCCTAAGCATTGTGAATGCCCCCTTAGCAGATTTTATCCTATAGAATACAACTGTTTTGATGTTGTGCAGGGCAGTTTTTCTCTCACTCTTCCACTCGTGGCTGTTCTTCCTCTGGGCAGATACCCCAAGAGCAAAGCACTCTTTTCTGGTGTGCAGTGCCCTGGGAATTCTCTCCTACTCTTTCAAATCCTTTCCATCAAGCCTCAGGAAGGGAAACAGAGCAATTTGAAAGCCAAACACTATATTAGAAATTCTACCCAGTAGTTTGACCCCTCAAATAGAAATGTTGTTAAGCACTGCCCAAAATACTCTGGTCTTCTCTAATGAAAGGATATCCACTCATTATGGGTAAGGCTTGTGCTGGAAAAGCAGCACTGTGTGTCAGGCACTAGCACCACATGCTTCTGACTTCACTGCAAGGGCTCTGTAGGAAAGATATTTTTGATTTTTGGGTCACTAAATAATAGGGTATTGTCAGAGGTCACTATGACTTGAAGCAGAAAGTACTTTTTCATATACCAATTTCTTGTTGATATTTAACTCTGATTATTTTTTGACATGCTGCATAATGAATCCACAGATCAATTATCCTTCAAGCATACTCATTTTTGTAATATTTTTCTAGTCAGACAGCTAACTTGCTTCAAGCAGAAGACTGAAGACATTGAACCTGCCTGACTTGAAAGAGAAGATGACTATTTCATTACCATGTGTCTATCTATGTATCTATATATACACACACACACTGAAGTATGTTAGATTGTCAGAGCACTCACATTGAGGTCAAGACTGGATCTTTCTGGGTGGTAAACCAGAAAGTATCCACTGAAGGGATAAATAGGCAAATTAGGCAGACTGAAAGTGCTGTTAAGGTGACAAGAACAGAAGCTTTACCGTCCAGGTGACTTGCACTGTCGTGGGTGTCAGCACAACGGGATTATGCAGCCGTACGATGACATCTCCCAGCTCTTTCTGAACTTGCCTGTGGTCCACACCTTGTGCTGGGGGGCTGATATCTGCCAGGCACACACATGAAAGCATCACTTAAATGAGAAGGGCTATATATGGCATCAGTAAAATTTACTGAGTAGCCTAATGACCTGACTTAAACATCCTTTATAGCACTTTTTTTAAAAAAAATACAGCACTAAGGTTGAAATACAAACAAATATCAACTAATGCAAACAAACCATCCACCTATAGACACTGAGGAAATCATGAAATATAAATATGTTTAAAGGAGTATTTTGACTAGATGGCAACATTTTCTCAGTTCTGGTAAATGTTGAGAGAGATGCAATGCTCACTAGCTCCAAAGTACTCAGATAATAATAATTCTGCACAGATGTCTGGAACCAAATTGGTTAGTGTAATTGAAGAAAATGAACAGTGCTTTTTTATTTTGCTAGAGCACACATGACATTAAGTCATTATATGTTTCCAAACTTTCACTAAGCTTCCTCTCCCCACATGCCATGCACACAAGAACCCAAATACTAAAAAAAGCATTTTCCCCTGCAAAGCAAATTTTCCCTTAACAGACATAGCTAATGAAATCTAGTGCAAACATGAAAAAAAAAAAGTAAAAGATTTAATTTAAGAAGCCAAACTGATTCTCATCTAGTAAAAGGCCAACAAAAACAATCTACCACAAAAATTTTCTCTTCAAGATTATGTGCCCTTCAAAGAGTGTGGGGGAATTGTTTCTTCTAGTCAAAATCCGATTTCAGAGATATTTAAAAAAGGACTGATAAATTATGGTCATGCCTGCCTAGGCATCTCTGAATTCTGCTTGGTTTACCCTTAGGATTCAGTAGTCAAAGACAGTTACGCATTTTTTGGATCAACATCACGTCCTTGTGAAAAAGATACATACACAGGTGTTTTCTGATGGACTTAGATATGGGAATAGGCATCATATGATTTCTTTTTATCTTCTAAATGCTATTTCAAAGAAATAATAGTTGTCTTAAGAATGAAACCTTTAAATATAACAACTTAATTATGTATCTCCAGGTCTTGAAATTAAGTAGTTTTTGATGATCGATAATTCACATTCATAATTCTAGACTGCTATGGGTTCTGAGTCACCAATAAACAATATTGCCACAGGCTTCTATTGATATCCAAATTAAAATGGCTCCACGGATCTCCAAAGGGAATATAATCCAAACATGAGTGTCAGTGAAGGTGGCTGTCTAGCAAATTATGTTTATTCGAAGCAGCCAAGAAACAGAGATATTAGAAAATAAAACTGCACCTCAGATTGGTCTAGAGGATGATCATTTATGCTTCTATCCACAAAAAGCTGTGATTGTTGGTACAATAAACCTACAGCTATCCATTGCTACATTTTAGGTTAAGTTTTTCTGTGGTATACAGCCAGCAAAGTACCTGTGTATTCCCTCAGAGGAAAAGACATTTCCACAAAGCAGTGTGCATGAACAACATTTCATCCTTTTAATGGCCCATGTGTCCAGAAGTAACAGAACAGCATGGACTAGTAACAGTGAGAAGTGAATGCCAAGATGTACATGTAGAATTCCGTTTTCTGGTATGTACACTTGAAAAGATGTGTGATGCTCCCAGTGTAATGTCATTTTCACATGTCTAGGAGGCTCCTGGTGGAAAAGCAGTTGATCTATCTCTAAGGGTATGATTAAGTATTGGAATAATAGAATCATGACTCAAGCCAAACTGGTGCAAGAAGTTACATCCTGATCACAATTAAATTGGATAGATATTTTCTCTAACATCTCTTTTATCAGTTTTCAGTGAATATACTATTATTTGTTATTATTTAGATTTCAGGGATAGGAATATATATAGTTTTTTTGGAAGAGTTTTTTTAGTATATGGTTTCACCTATTAATAATCCAACAAGAAATTAACTCCTTCATTAGAGTAGTTACTTATTTCTCTGCCCTTATTTCACACAAGTCACATAAGGTAAACCTTTTGAAAGTATCTGATTATCTACTTGCAGTTCACTGGTGAAAATTTACATGAAATCTTATTACTTGTATTTGCTATGCTGAATACCAGGACATTAAATGTTCAGCTATTAAAGCTACCACAGACACCTGTTGCAAATTATTATTATATAGCACTGCTATAGCAGCTTTGTTATTTCTCCATGGCCACTGTGAATAGGCTTTCCACCGTGTGTCAGTTTCTTCTGGGAGCCTGAATTGAATTCAGGCATAATTAGAAATCACATCAAAACATTATGTTAATTTTCAATTGATTTTATGATTTAATTCTATTAAACTGCAGGCTTGCAAAGAGGCTATAAATCCTGTACATGTCTCAGTGTGCTTGACTGCTAAACAGCTTCTGGAAATGGAAGCTGCAACACATGCTGTAGCTAATTAAAAGACATGTTTTTACTGAAATCAAATTGCTTGTCAGTATGTCAGATAAAAAGTCTATATTTGACACTCAAACACCAAACAAAGTTGTTTTGGTTTTTTTTTAGCTAGGTGATGAGTTATGCAGACTAAAAGGCTGTTGAAATGAAAAGCATGAGTCACCCTATAATAACGGGAAAATAAGGAAGAAGGAAACTTGTGGTACTCCATGGATAGTCAGGCCATGAAATCCCTGCACAACTCACTACTCCAGCTTTTGAGAAGGCAGCTCTGTTTTTACCTCTTCCAGCCATAATTACTATGTTGGGGGTAGAACTATTCAGGACAGATGTATTCAGGACTAGGCTGGGATGAGGGAGGCTGGATGGTTATGTGATAAAGAAATGCCACCCTAGTCTTGTTTATCTCTTTCCATCCAGCAAAGGACCCGAACCACTTACAACACAAATTCTGGAGACTGACTCAGGATGTGCTCTCCATGGGCACCTTCAGATCTTCAGAGACAGAAGTCTCTGAATAACAATAAACAGAGACAGAGGATTTAATTTTAAATTAACTGTGACAGGAGCTATTACTTTGGATTCAAAAAATTATGATTCCAAAGAATTATGAATTTCTGTATTACGACATGTTTAAAACTGAACTACACTCTTGAATTAAGTATTCAAGCAATGTGTTGTCAAAGCCACAAAAAAAAATTCCATGCTGTGAAGGGAAATCTGTTTGTAGTAGGTATATTCAGTTAGAGCTTGATGCAAACTGAACAGACCTCAGCAGCTGATTCAGCAGCAATGGAGGATCATAGCTACCAATTCTATCACCACTCTACAAATGAGGGATTTCACTTCAGCCTTCTCTCTTGGTTTATGCAATGGATTAATACAATGAATTCAGAAATGAAGGTATATAAATAGAAGCCCCACACCTTTCTCAGAAAAACTTGTATATATTCTTAGCATGCAGATGCCTCAATTTACATGAATTCTCTGCCTGAGTGTTGGCTCAGATCAATCAACACGTGTTGTGCATTTCTTTTGATTAAAACCAATTCTAAACAGCGTCTTGCCTGTTATAAACACTTGTTATCATAGTATAACCCTACTAATGGAGAGGAAGAAAGGGCATGCAGAGGAAAGATACTGAGGAGAGGAGGGTATTCAGAGCGCTTTTCAGAAAAGCTTGGGTAACTCACATTGCTTTCAATAGTAACCAGGGGCAAATCAAGCCTAAGTGAGCTGCAGACCAAAAGGTCTGCACTGTACTGTCGCAATAGGACACAAAGAAGGACACTTATACCTGAGCTGCTGACAGCAGAAAAAAGGTCTGCAAGTTTATTTTACATCACTTATATACTGTTTGAGAAATGGCTGAGGATTGGAGGATGAAGGGACCACCTCTCCAATCCCATTGGTCAAGACAAACGTCAATCAAGTGTCTCCTCCCCTAGAGAAGACTTCAAAACAAAGCGGGGGTACATAGAGAAAAATGAGGTTGTTTACATAAAAGGACTGTGAGAAAGTCTGACTCCATCCATAAACAACAGAAGGCTAAGATAAACTTTAAAAAGACAGGGCGACACTGTACAAAGGATTAAGGACGTAACCTTTCTCTCCTAAGCCCCAGACTGACGCAGCAAACACCGGACTACTTTCATCCTCATTGGTTAAGCTCAAACCGTGATTCCTTCCGTGAGTGCGCTAAAGCCAAACGGTCAGACTGACCTATCGGTCAACCCACAGCTCCTTTCTGTTTTGGCTCAAGCACAGGAGCCTCGAAACCGCCCCTTACCTTGTGTTCGGACAGGGTCTGACATGGGGCTGGGGTCGCTCAGGCCCTGGGGGTTGATGGCTCTGACCATGAACAGGTAGATGGTGTTGGGGCGCAGGCCCCTCACAGTGTGCAGGGTGCTCTTCACGTGGTTGGCCACCGTCTGCCAGCTGTTGCTCACAGACTGACTGCAACGAGAACAGCGTGGGGGATTATAAATTAACACAAGGGAGAAACAGAGATGTGAAAGGAGCTGTTTCGTAACCCCGCATCGACTCTAAGTGCAGAAAGAAGTGGTAAAAGCGTGGTGAAATTAAAAATATTTGTTTCAGTTAGCTCATGGAGATGGGCTAAAAATCATAATGCAGTTGTCAAATGTATTTCTTTTTGCAATAAAACTTTTTGCTATTTCTCTAAAATACCTGCAAAAGGAAAGGTTAGAAAGCTATAAAGTAAATTTAAATGATAAACAGGCTACTTTGCACAAAAGCCTTTGAAAGGAAAGTTCTCTTGAAAGAATAATTTTCTATACTGCTAAGTAAATTATGTCAATAAACTGTCACTGGAAGAAAAGTATTCTCCTTGAACTAAATTCACAATCAAAGTTACAAAACAATTTTGCAAACATGCTTTGAAATGGAGGAAAGTATATGAATATTTTTTCTGTCACTACATTTTCAATTCAACATTATTATAATTAGATTACAATCCACCATATGAAAAGATTTCAAATGTGACTGTTAAAACAGCTTCTAATGAAAATGTCTGGCTTTTTAAAAAGTTATTGATGGGACGCCATTAAAGCTTATCCAGGATGAAACATTAGAAAAGTTTAAAGAGAAAATTTTATTTTACTATGCTTTGTTGTATAGCATTGATAAAAAAATCTTTAAATATATTAGAAGGAAAACGGAAATGGGAAGCTGCAAGGTTTATGTTGTTTGAATTTCTTCATTCATATAATGCATAAAGAGTAAGTTCTAGAACAAAACCAACAAACTGCAAATACTGTATTGTTCTTTACATATGTAACATTTGAGCTAAAATTTGCATGCATATGATTATGACAAATTCTTGCATGAACTTTTACTTACAGATGAACTGAAAAATTTGTAGTTTTTTTAATACCTGGATTAAGGAACACATTTAAGAAGGTGCAGATTTTTAAGCTGAAATGTGTTCTAGAGATACATGCCAGAGTATGGCCCATGCTCAAAGGAACTGGCTGAATTGGAGCCCAGGAGTTCTTTTGTACCCCACAGTAACTGCTGCTGTGTGGAGGGGAGCACCTGGACCCTTTACAGCCTCAGGCTGCAGGACAAAATCCTGAATTGTCAGTACTGGTCTTTTCAGTGAGAAGTTTTCATCTATCTAAAACACTAAAAAATAGAAATTTAAAGCGCTTTGATTCCTTATCAAGTACTGCTTTAACCAGAGCAGGAATTAAAGTTTACAGAGAGGTTTCAGGATTACCCACTTATTTCCATTTTATCTGTACTATGACGGCCAAGAACCTGCAGCATTCCCACAGGAGACTCTCTCAGATCATCCATGTTAGGGAAAAACTGACAAATAATTACTGCATTGTTCGGTTATATTCCTGTTGACCTGAAGAAATAGTTAGATGTCCTCCAATTAATCACTTAGGAAAAAAGTGATAAATTACAAAAAAATCAATGTAAAGACTATGAATCAATGTCTTCTATGGAGCTGAGTCATTTAATGAGCTTCTAACGATATGTGTAGAGTCCAAAAGAACACCACAAAACCCTGCTACCAGGGTTTAAGCAAAATTAGAAAGAAAGGAGCTTAAAAGTGGTATAATTCACATACCTAAAAGCCTCAATGATATATGCACTGGCTGGTAGGCTTCCAGGGGTGCCTGGCTGCCAGGACAGGGTGACACTGTTCTTAGTAACATCAGTGACCTGAGGTTTGGATGGTGGCCCAGGGAGGTCATTTATATCATAATTTTTACTGACTGTTGCTCCACCAGATTCTGTGAAGGGCAAACACAAAACGATTACTTTTTATCCTTGGTTATATAATTTGCTCAAAGCAGAGGATTAACATGAAAAACATGGCAAACATCTGCAAAATCAGCATAAAGGATGTTCTCAATCTACAAAGAACTAAGTCAACAACTGCATTACTACCACGTGTTTCTGAATGAAGAGCTATAATTCTTTACATAATGAAAGAAAAAAACCTGTAAAACTCAAAAGGGCATATTTAAATATATTAAAGAAAGAACAACAAAAAAATCTAGCTTGCTGAAATGTACATAAAATACTAAAAACTCCATTGCTGACAAAGTTCCTGTATCCAAATCGACTGCAGTACTCACAGAGAACACTTTGGACTTTTCTTGCCTAAGCCAATTACGGGATAAATCCACATTTTATTAACACTCCTGTTAGAAGAATTAAAGCATACTGCAGTCACTGGACACAAACGTGAAAATTGCTGCGATATCAATGGGCATTATAAGACAATAGCAATGAAACACAAGCTGTGTGAAGGAACACAGCCTTCTCATTCAGAATTTCTCCATGTCAAGCCCAGAAGTTCTGGAACAAATGACTTGAGTCAGAATGCTGTCCTATGGCCTACACCTTCCTCATGTGCCCGCATCCCTGGGCATGGCTTACCTGTCACCTCCAGCACAGCACTCCAGGACGTCTCCCCACTGGAACTTGTAGCAACGCAAGTGTAAGTCCCAGTATCAGACAGCTGGACATAAAAAGGGGCATAAGGGCAGCTTTAACAACCTTTTAGAATCAGCTGAGTTTACTCTTATTTTCTTTTTCTAAATGTTCCTTGCTAAGAAGGACTTAGCCTACATTTTACACCAGACTAGAAGGCACCAAATATTTTCAAACAATCATTTAATGGTGGCTTGCCTTTAGAGAACTATAATAAGATTATTTGCTTATAATACTTTACTAATTCTAATTTTCATATTGTTAACGGTACCAGTACTGTAAATGCTCCAGAATGGATGTTTTTGACAGTGTCCATGTTTGCATTGGTTAAAGCAAATGCAGGTGAAATCATGTAACATTATAAAAATAATTAATCTCTTAAAGGGTAAAATCTCAGCATTCACTATGCCATGAGGACCCAGAGGTCCTGTTTCCAGTGCCAGGAAGGATGTTACATCATCTTAGACTCTTATGAAGTAATTCAGTAATTTCTATACACCCTACATACAAATGCTGCTGAAACTTAAGGGTGGTTCTCTCTCCACAGACAGTCCTCCAAGCAATTTCCAAAGAGCTGCATTAAATTAGATCCTACACCATGCTTACCCTTCTTCCGTTTCACATGGCATTTTATTTCAGGCTTGCAAGGCCCTTCAGCAGCAAAAAAAATGCACTTATATAAAATTTTTGTGATTCCCTTGTCAGTTCAAATATTTTAAATTTATTTGGGGAAACTGCTTTGAATTAGATTGCCAATATTAATCTCATCGCTGCATAAACTGTCTTACTAGCAAATTTGCCAAGGGTTTTCCTATTTCCTATTTAAATTCAAAATAAGGATTTCTGAGTCAGGAACTAGTGAAGACTACAGGGATGGATGGAAAATGGTAACTTTAGGAAGCACAAATTATATGGAGGGGCTCTTCTGCCAAAATGCATAAAGCACGGTAATCTGGAGGTAGAAGCAGAAAAGGGAGAGTGCCGACTCTAGTGACTAGAAAGTATTTTATTCACCATCACATGACTTGATGGAATGAGAACTGCATCCAAGAGGCTTTATTGGGCTTTAAGGAATTGCAATGCGTTTTCTGTTAAATGCAGGCTGGCACTGTAGCATATGTTCATATATGCCACTCTTCAAGAAGAATGTCAAGAAGAATGTCAAAAAAGTGAGATGTTCTTTAGATTACTTCTAGATATATACTTTAATTGATTTTTATCTTTGCCATATACAAATTGTGTTGCTATTTTCCTTCAGATACACTGAGACTGCGGTGTACCATTCTTAGGGGAGGAAGCAACACACTAATGCCACCTCCATTTTCTGAATGAGCATAACTTGCATTTCAGGAGATGGTTACTTGTGCGAAATACAAGCAATAATGAAAACCCCTCTGACAAAGACTCAGAGACTCAACATATAGCAATGCTGCTACTGAAAAGAGAAAGACTCTTGAAAGGAGAGATTCTCCAGAGGAGAGAGCCTTACAGCATTCTAAAGCAGTGTTTTATTTCACTTCCTCTGAGATTTTATTAAATATATAATTCTTCATTACGTGATACTGGGGACTATTTCTCAAGGCTATGGTTCTCAACTTCATTTGTGTACTACTGTGACAGATGGTGCATGGCATACTCAATGAGGTATTTGGTGTACACAACAGAGTAACTTGCAGAAGGCAAACAACATACAAAGCAAGCTGAAGTACGCTGCTTCTTGCAAGCTATGGCAAATTATCTAACTTCCAGGTTGTGGATGGATTAGATACAGATTGTGTTGGTAATTCAATAATTTTTACTTTTTTTGTGGTATGGAAAAAAAAACCAGGAGAGGTGAGTAGAAAAATCTTTACTGTTCAATAAAAGAAAGTTTTGTTCCTTAGTTGATGCAGGTGTCTAATCTGGTTGTGGCACATTTCTACAGCAGAAGGGAGTTTTCCATCAGTGTTGACCTGTTCGAAGGGGTATTGAATGAGTGACGTGGGAGTTTTTAGTTGTCTTCATCAGGGCAACTGAGAAGTTGGCTGATCAGAAAAATCTCTATGTTCATGTTATGACTGTTGTAGACTCATGAATCATTTCATTGTGCTGTAACAGCTACAGCAGAAAAGGATCAGAGAATGTTTTGTGTTGGAAGGGACCTTAAGGATCCTCTCATTCCAACCACCCTGCCATGATTGCTCTAAGTTCTATCCAACTAAACCAGGGTTCTCAAAGTCCCATCCAACCTGGCCTTCAACAAGGATGAGGAATCCACAAATACTCTGGGAAACTTGTTCCAGTGCCTCACCACCCTCACAGGGAAGATTTCTTCTTGATATCTAATCTAAATCAGCCAGAAGACTGAGGAATGTGAGTGGCAATTATTAATTTATTTTAAACTTGGGGATGTAAACATACTTGGATGTTTTTGTGGCCCTTTTTTTCTTTAGGAAGTGGTGCTAGTCCTTGTTCAGGTAGACCTGAGAGAAGAGTTAAACACTCCTCCTTTAAATCCATGTTTAATTCATAAAATTTGCAAGGCACAGGAGAAAAAAATGTGTTTATGGTTCTGTGTAGTTTTTGTTCTCAAACCTGAGTCAAACAGTGCGCATTACTGCTATAGAGGCATTTCTAAAACATGCCTTTTTGAGCCTTTAAGGAAGATTGGCTACTAGTGAATGAGCCACTTAAGGATCAATAAAAGCCTCATGTCTTTCAAAACCACACTCACTACTAATACTGTTTTCTTCTCCTCTTGCAAGCAATTTTATTTTCCTTTAGTTTACAGACACAGCCTCTAACAGTGAGATTAATGCGCTGGCACGATTCAGAACCAATTTAATTGTTTGCATAGCAGCATGCAGACAGGTATCCCAAGAGCTTCTGCCTCGTGGACACTCCACAGAAGCCCATCATCAATGCCTGAAAGTTTGTTTGAAATCACTAAGCTTCCACCTTTAATTGCTGCTTTCTAACACTACTGGGGAATCTTGACTATTCAAGCGCACTCTTTAATCCAGCTCTACACGAAAAATGCATTAACCTTCCTGGCCTAACCCTGCCTTCAGCCCAGAGAGGAACGACAAATTGTTTACTCAAGGCAAGCTAGCATAAATTTTTTAGGAAATTCTATTTTGTTCCAAGGAAGTTCACAATTCATCTATGATCACTGATGAGACGGTATCAGAAAACAACTGCTCCTTATTTCTTGTCGTTAGTACTATGTTTATTGACATTTTTTTGAATGGCAAAATTAAGTGCAGACATTTCTGCTGACTAAATTAAATGGTTTCTGAAATAATCTTCAAGTTCTTGACAAATAAGTACATTTAACTTACAAATTTTCCATATGCACGCTTGTCCAAACACAAACGTTTATCTTTGAACAGGGAAAAATTAAAAGCCAAAAAAGAGATTAGTGATGCAATATTTATCAAAAACATATGACATTACCCTATTTGAAGTATTATAGACTATTGTATTATCTCATGTGTAAAAATGTAAATATGACAACAGGCATTTAATTTTTAATAGAAATCCCTCTGCATATGACTGCACGTATGCTACAGTATTAGTTGTCTTTTCCCATTTGCAGCCTGGTGGAACATGTCCAGGAAGCATAACACTGGAATAAATCAGCCAGTTCGCGACTGACGAGTTGTTGATGGAGAAAGCGCATGGTCAAACCCTGATGAGCTCCAGATCACGTGCTAGCACAAGTACTTGGAAAATTATGGTCAGGTGTTGCCAAGGAACTGCTCTAAGTTTTGACAGAGAGGCCAATGGCTTTGGGGTAAGACCAACTGAAAAGATAAGGAAGCACTGTTCTTTTATATTTCTATCTACCCCCAACCCGTGTGCTCTGTCGCAACATACACATGATTTTAAATATCAGTTCTGTTTTTAGGGAATTCTCACAGAAATATCCGAAGTCAGTTTTGTACTTTCCTACACAACATCAGAGTGGATAATGACTCGGTGAGAACTGCACAGTAGAAAAGACAAGTTGATTTTGAAGACAACAGGAAGGGGCAGAGCTGCCCAAGGCACCCACCAAGAGCTCCAAAGTGTGGAACCCGTCACGCTGGTTGCGCTGCCATTACTCACCCGCAGAGCTTTGATCTGGAGCGTCCCCTGGTCCTGTATGGATGTCCGAGAGTCCCGGCCCAGGAAGGTGAACCCTTCCTTAAGCCAGCTGATGACAGGGAGGGGGTCGCCGGTGGCCTTGCACTTGAGCAGAGCTGTGCCATCCACTGCCAGGGTCTGGTTGACGGGGCCCTGGAGGATGATGGGCGGAGGCCGATCTGTCAAGACTAAAACAGTGGCACAGGTATTGGCACCCACACCTTTAACCATCCTCTGCTGCTGCTGTGAGCCCTATTCTGCCATGCAGGACAAGTTTTAAGAAGCTGCTTGAAGTCAGCCTCTAAGAGGCTAAAAATATTATTTTTGGAGGAGCAAAGATAGAGATTATCAATTAGTTGGCGTATTTGAAAAGCGTTTCAGTAAGAGCTTTATTTCACCACTGCAAGTAACATATAGATAGAAAAATATCTGTTAGCAAAGATCATCAGGTTCATTTGGTTAACATAGGATGAAAATTAAGACCTTGATTCAGAGAAGAATTGAAGAGCATCACGCTTTTCTTCCAATTTGGGAAAGCACTTAAAACACACCTTTGAAGTCACATCAAAATGTGTTTAACTGCTTACTCAATTTATGGTTGAAAAGAGGAAATCTGTTGAGTTAAAAGTGAAACACAACAGCTGATCTAGCCTGGGTACCAACCACATCCTCCATTCCTACTCTATTTCCAAGTTTTCAACAGCAAAAATACCAAAGAGTTATACAAAACATTTTCATAATCTGAGTGATCTAAATGACGGCACCACTCTTTCCAGCAGAGAAAAGCTCAAACTCAATCACACCATTTAACAGCTTACTTATCAAATCATTTCATCACCTTTTAAAGCCATGAACTCCTATTTTTTTCCCCGACAATTTACATCTGCATGCTTGCAATACTGAATAAAGGACCCTGCAACCAGTGAGAGAGGGCACGGCTGAGTGTAAGCCTCATTCCATGAACAGTGGGATATCTTGGAGACGAGGTAAAATGCTTATGTTCATTTTTCTTGAAAGATCATTTTACCCCAAATAATTCTGTTGTTGAACCTTTTCTCTGAGCCATCTGTTAAGCAACAAAATATAACCTTTTTGTCTAAAGAATGCGTTTATACAAACTGAATGTGATATACTTGAATATACACAAGGCTAGGACTGCTGCAAAAAATCAGTATAACAGAACTGAAAATTCTTTTTTCTTTTAATGTACTTTTATATATTTATTAGCCATACTGCTGCTGTTTTAAATTTTGAACAACTGAACAATTGCATGACTGGTATTAAATATTATAGCAGGCAGGATTAACTTCTAAACTGGTGCAAGTTAGCCTACCTCTGCTGATGTCAATTGAGTTTGAATCATTTATTCTAGCTGAGAATCTGTTTATTATAGTCCATGCACAACACCTGACTCTAACAATGAACTGAAAATAAATTATTATGAGGCAATATGGCTTCTGTTGTATTTGAGCTATTTGAGATGCAAACCTCTGAAACTTTCAACAGATCCAAACTGCTTTCATCATGCTATTTAATAAATAAAACATATCAGGGATATGTTAGTGGCACATTTTATGCCTGAAATAATTGCTTCTCAAATTTTAATGTTGCAAAAATACTATCTACCTTTTTTTGTTAACAAGATTCACAAGGATCAGAATCATTAATATTGTCAGAATCACACCCTGGAGTGTGACCTCATCACATTCATTGAAATTGAAACTGAAAATAGAAAATCAATGTAGATTATTTCTTAACACCAGGATGTAAAAGATATTTTGGAAATTCTGAAATATCACCCACTGAACATAAAGAGATAGGACAGGAGACACTATATAACATAAAAAATGTAATGCGTTTTTACCTGGATATAAAATGTTTAATCTCACGAAGGTTCCTTGTGACTACATAGTTCAGCCATTTGGCAAAATAAAAATTGATCTCAGCTCACACGTACCATCAGGGTAGCTGTAGCATGAGTATATTCAAATTAAAACTTAGCTGTGCAAGTTATCCTTTAGATTTAATGTAAACCAGCAAATCCCAGTATTCTAGGTAGCTAAAAATTAAGGAAGAATAACTATTTAAGTTGCTAGCTATTCCATTGCAGTTATTTGCTTCATCTACTTGTCTTTCAAATGTGTAGCAATGTAGGTATTTTCAAAACCGACTGCATTACAGATATTGTTCTTTGGTATGTAATTAGTTTTTTTTTACAGCCCAAATGAGGAGCTCATAATCCTTTAAATAGCTCTGATCAATAGTGTAATTGAAAGCCTCCTGGCCAGAAGGAATCTTCATTTTCAAGGGTGTTATGGGTGAAAGACCACTACAGGTTTCCATGACACTAAGGCTAAAGGTTAAATGAACACTTAGAGGTTCCACTGATCTGTGAACAGCTGTATTGTCTTCACAACTATGACTTGTAAATCTTCTCTAAAACATGTGTGTGCTTGCATTCCCACCACTTATGTCCTCATTAGCAAGGATCCAAAACTTGGTTAGTTTAAAATTTTTTATATATATATATATATATANAATGAAGTCTTTACTTCGGCACTTCCAAAATCAAAATTTCAGAAAAAAAAAAAAATCCTAATGAAATAATCGGTAAAATCAGACAAAAGTACAGAAATTCACATGATGAACACTTATGACAGGGCAGAGTTCTCTCTGACAGGTGGAAAAGCAGAGACCAATCCCTCACCTGTCCTTTTTTTTGCAGAAGAGCTTCACGGGAAGCTGTGAAGTTGTTCTGGGTTTCTCCTGCTTGAAACTGTCACACTTGTTATTAAACATGTAACATACTTTGGATGAGGGCTAAGAGTCATGGGGGTCAGATGTGCAGACAGGCAAATTGTGAAACATTTATTAATAAATTCTAAGAATTATTGAGGAGAAATTAAGATGCTCTCCAAAATATTGTGTGCATGATTGACAAATACTAAGACAATACTAATTGGAAACTATTCCTTTTATGTTGAGCACAGAGAGAGATGCAAGCACTTGGTTTATTTATATGATCTGTCATTTTAAGATTGTGAGCTGCATATTCATTTCTTGAGTTTGAAAGGATTGCTAAGATTCTTCAATTTTTAAAATTATTTTGCCTTTCCAGATGTGCATTAGACAGTGAATTACATGATAGCCTTTCAAGAAAATACAAGATTTGAATTTCAAATATGCTGAAGGCTCTTAGCACAGTCCATAATCAGCAAAATTATCACTCAACTCAGCACATTTCATCACAGCTAGTAATCTCTTCTCATGTGAACACTTGAGTTAAAAATATTTCCAGTAAAGACTTGTAAGTGCAAAAATGTAACAACTGAAACACTGCTATATATGGTATAATTAAGCACTTGTTTTTCTGCACATGACATGTTTTCATTCTGTATTGGAACTTCAATTGGATCTAAATTACTCTGGATCAAACAAAAATGTGTTCAAAATGAAAAAGATGGCTCGCCACTATTATTAAATCATTAACCAAACAGAAAAATTCTGGGCTAGGAAGTAAAACTGACATCACCAGCCAAAAACTAGAACACTGATGCTTAAGCATATAGCTAGCACGCAGAGTGTTTATCTTTTATTATATTCTTAAAACTATTAAACTAGATTTCCCTACTGATAAAAGTCATTAGCTCCCATAACTTCTGCTCAGCATCAACCAAAACAGATTATTTCGACATTTATGGTTAACTTCCTAACTAAAAGCAATTAAAAAAATATCTGTGATCTAATGGTACATTTATTCACATAATCTCAGCTCCACAATGTTGTTTTGGCACTTTTCTTCTGACCTCGCCTGACCTTTGACTCCGGGATGAAATGGTGTTTCTATAAAGCAATCTTGGGTTATTTCATAATGATCATGCTGACAGTGGTTTCTGGAAAGCATTTGAGGAAGGCAGGCCCTGCACTCCTGGAGCAGCAGCCACCAGCTAATGCTCTCTCCACCTATGTGGAATGCATGCTGCCTTTAATCAGAATTAACTGGAGATGAGCTTGCATTTCAGCAGGGACACTTCCCCTTGGCTGCTCAACAAACTAACGAAAATTCCCAAGAGATCAATTAGGGTTTATTTTTTTCTCCACACAAGAAGTAGATGAAGGTGGAGTGAAGCCCTTGGCTGTCAAAAGGAAGAATTTCTCATCACTAGCATCCTTGAACCTGATGTGATCCACTCAGCGCCTGTTGCTGTAAATCTGTGCAGCATCAGCAGGTGTGACCATTTAACAGCTCAATGTCCTCCCAGCCAATGCTTGTGTGTTCTATTTATTCCAATCACAGTCATGGCCCTGAATCAGGCAGCATTATGGACAGATAATAAAAAAGATTGCTTTTCCTTTCCTTTTAAATGACCTTTTAATCTACATTTAAATTTGAATTGAGGGAAAATGCATCATTTTGTCACAGACCACGAGAGAAAGGACTTAAAGAGATTGCAGAGCAAAGCCAAGACTTCAGTCTCCAGAAACTACAGAAAAGCAATGTGCTGGAAGAGGTGTAAGGATAAGGCAGAAACTATTTCCCCTTGTCATAAGAATATAGGCAGCTTTCGGAAAACAAAGAAAAGGCATCAAATTATTGCTCAAGCCTCTATAACACGAGCCTGAACCTCTCTACCTGTCACTTGTGATGAATATGCTCTTGTGAAAAGGCAGATTATTCAAAATTAGACATCTTTTCAAACTTTCATGGTGCAGGCAGGTCTCTAAGGGAATTGTAAAAGTAGACCTCTGCATATAACAACAGTTTTAATGGCAAAAATTCATCAAAGTCTGTCAGGAGATATTTAATGTGTCAGTTAAGATAAGGAATAATGATGCTGGGGAATGCCACTGTCTCTAAGAGGGATTCTCTTGTTTTCTTCACTAACATTAAAAGATGCAAACTGCCTTCTATCCACAATAGGATGAACAGGGATATCAACAGGATTCCTGACATATGAAAAGGATTCATGTTTGTCGATGGGAAACCTCAAGGCAGGATGAATTTCAAACCCAAAAATTTGAAATGAAAAGCGTCGAGACAGACCATGTAATTCCTTTCCTTTCCTCAAAACTCTTCTCTACCTATGGATTTTCATGACTTTTTTCACACCTACCCCTACTGAAGCATTCTTAGAACACAGCTCTGAGGCAGGTGCCTTATTCATGGAGGGACTAAAGGGATACATGCCGTAGTATTCCACCACCTTCAGAGCAACTGTATCGAGTTCATTCAGCTAAGGACACATCCCCTACTTGTCTAAGATAGGACTGAAGACTGGTGGGAATGGAGATACATTTTTCTGCACCCCAGTTCACTGCTTTAATCACAAACCTATTAATTCCTTTTTTTTTTTTCTTTTGTAGTCCTTTCTTAGCTCTAGCAAACCAAGCAGCTTCATTTCTTGTCAAACCTATTCTACACTGGTTTGTCCCTTTTTTCCATTGCTAACAAACCTCCAGAAAGCAAGCAAGAGGCAAACTAGACTTTGATGCCTTTTTTACTCCACAGACAAATACAGAGATCTTTTCTCACTTTATTTCCTAAAGAAAATCGTCCATTTACTTGTATGATTTATGTGATCTCATACGCCTTTATTTACACTGCTTTTAAAGTACTTCTAACAGGAAAAAAACAATAGGAATTTCTAACAGCTCACCATCAGTAACCTCCAGCTGAGCCTTTGCTAAAATGCTTCCAGCAACCGTCAGTGCTTGACAAATGTAGTAGCCTGCATCAGACCTCTGGATGTTGGTAATGGTGAGGTCCCCGGTTGGTGACACGGAATATCTGCTGTTGGGCTGCAGGGGCTGGTTTGGGAAGAGCAGGTTCTGCAAAGACAATTCATCTCACATCAGTTCAAAACACAAAAGCACCACTTTTCCTTCAGCTGCAGAGACAATGATTTTTCCTTAAAAGTACTATAAACAATCAAGGAGAAAAAGCAAGTGTGGTTCTGACTTTATGAACAGATAGAGCTGCTTTCCCTGCCTTGGGCAACTCAGAGTTTAAATTAGAAACAACAGCCTTTTGACAGCTCACAGCGCTGTGTTCTGACTGGGGTGTAGGCGAGGAGACATTTTCCAACAATGACACTTGAGCGATTTCTATTTGTGACACATTCCTCTTCATTCTGAATGCAATCGTTATAATACACTCAGCTATCAAACCAGAAGGACATAACACTACAGCAAACATTAGAAAACTAGCAGCAAGCATTAAATCCCGCAGACTTGAGGGAGCAGAGCACTGTTGTTTGGCTGTGGAAATGTTCTGGGATAGGAAAAAGTAAGAGCATGGCACATAAGTAGAGCTGGGAGGAAGATAGGAGCATGTCATGAAGTAGGAGAAGCTGGCAGAGCATGAGAGTTTAAAGGAGAAGTAAAAGGAAATTAAAACTGTGATAAACCAAAGGAGAAATGCAGCATAGAGCCTGGAGGGTGAAGAGAAAGGGTATTAATCTGATGTGGAAATCATCAGAGACAAAAAAATAATTTCATGTAGGATAAGATATCAGTTAGCACAAAACAGGGAGATTAGTTTTTGCCTTTGGGCTGGATTGGAGAAAAGAGAGACGTCAATAATAATAACTGGAATGGCTCTAGTGGTCACTGCATATGATGGAGAACTGAATGAATCAATACTACAGGCCCAAAAAGGTTTTAGTGCTGAGAGGTGTGTTTTCAAGGAAAAAGTTATACCCTCTGGCACAGCTCCTGTGAATAATTCAGAAGAGGAAAAGGAAGGCATTGTGAAGAGAAGGATCAGCAGCACTGCTCAATGAAGAACAGCTTAAACAATAATTAAACAACAGTAATTCCAGTAAAATAGTGTCTGGATTTTATGTCAACTCAACAAGACTCTATGAAAAATACAATTGTTTGCATCAGAAATACCCCAAAACACTGTTACCATGCTGTGATAAGCTTTCAGTCATTACTACAGCTCTGTCTAGCTCTGCTGTGCTTTCTTATGATGACTCTCTACTAACTTTTAAGCTTGTCTCTATTGACTAAAAACAAAATCTAAAAGTGCACAGTAGGGTATTAAATGAATTTTCTGCAGATCTGTTTCTTCTGAAGCAGGCATTGATGGTTTACAAAAATTATTTGGAACTGATAAGCAACAAAGTGCTTAGGAAACAAGCAAGAATTCAAATAAGAAGCTAATTCTATTTTTAAGTGAAACTCATGCCTTTATCTCTATGGTTTTGGCAGCAAAAGGAAAGATATATGCTTTAAATGAGATCCAACATTCCAAGTATCCTTATACTTGTATTAACCTACTGGGTTACTCATCACACTAGGCCTTTCTTTTACTGCCTTTTAATAGCAGTGTTTAAGAAATTTATAACAGCAAACTTTTCCTTAAAAATCAATATTCACCCAGTAAACCTGCCAGATAATAGGAAAAGAAGTGTTAAAATTCTGAAACAATTTGAGGCTATGGGACTAAGTAGGTCTAAAATAATTGCCATGTTTTCTGAACTGCCTTGAAACTTTCAGAATAACTTCTGCCTGGCACAAGTTACCTACTGGATAAGGATATTATGAAAACTTCAGTAAATATTATGAGAAAGAAGAGAAACTTGACATGGCTGATCTTGATTTCATTTATCACTCATTATGTAAAGTGTAAAAAGAAACTGAATGTACAAGAGTGCAAGGATTAGGCTCCTAATTCTTAAGAGAAATATAGTCCAGAACCCTCTTTATCACTTCATTATAAAGGACAATGAATCCTTGTTTTTATCTTCAGTATGGGCTTCTCTGTTCTGGAAAGGTACCATGTCCCAGTGAATATCCCACACACCAGGAGGAGTTCACCACTTTCATAACTCCTCCCTTCAAAGACCTGATAACTATGAACTATAACTTGTCCTAAATTATAGTACAACCACTTTTTAAATGCTTTTGAGCACAGTGGTGGCATGCTGGTTTGCAAACAGAGGGACCAGAGCCATCCCTGATACAATACCACTGAATTTATCTCACGGAAGGATTTAATCCGCGGAGTCTAAAGGTTGCACACGCCCTGCCCTTGCACATGTCATCAGCAAGCGGCTGTTGGGCTCTGGGGAAAAGGCTCCCAAGCACAAAGGACCAGCTGTTTATACACAAGCTGGCACAAAAAATTACTCTGGAGGGAACAGCTCCCCTCCCTTCCAGCTGCTTGTGCTCAAAAATGCAGGATCAAGAAAGGGATTCACAACCAAAAATGCCCTACAATTACTGGAGTGGGATAACATGACTATATAACATTGCTTTGAACACTGAAAGCGGTGCTGCAAACAGTTCCCCTAAAAGCAGTAACAGCATTGTAGAGACAAGCAACAATTTACAGCTGGGAGGCAAAGGTGAAAAGTCCTGTAATTCGGCAAAAATTCCACTCTCTGTTGCTATGATGATATACACTATGTGGAAACTCACTCACTCTGTGGCATCTCACTGCAAAATCTGGCAAGTTATGTATTGAGATGGCAACCCCAACCTGTGGTACTTCACTGATGTTCAATTAAGATTGACATGAGCATGTTGTAAACCACATCGGGCCAAGTTTCAAGGTTTGATTATAAACCATGCAAGTATCAATTTTTATGTTGCGTTTATTTGCCAAAAAAGACTATTCTAACCCTCAGGGATCTGGTTCTCAATATGGTAATTAATTTTCCAGGTTTGTAATTAAGCAGCTTCAACACAGTACAATCAGTAGGTAATAACATTCAATTAAAGACACAAGATGCATTTTCACCTTAAAATGTTTTTACCCTTGAAGTGATACCAATGGAAGAGGATAAAATGGAGTATTAACACTTTTCAATTACGCTAAATGACTTTAATCCTGAAAATGATGTCCTACTTTAATTAGAAGCTCTTCTCTTTATTACAGCATGATGGATGTCCACTTTATTAGATTCAAGTGTGACACTATAAGCTCACTTTACATAAACATTACCATGTTATTAAAATGCTCTACAAGGAAGGGCTTTGAAATGTTTGCTAGCACATCAGTACTTCCTACCTTCATTTCAATATGCTGTTCTACCTTCCCCTTGGAAATATTGTCACCTGAGTGAGACTCACAATACAGTGTTTTTCCAGGATGTGATCCTTGGAGGCTAGATCTAAGTATCTCCAAATGTTACACCGAGAGATACACACTGAAGGTTAAGCTTGCACTCAGACAATAAAAGAATCACACCCATAAAGTAACTGTGTTGTGTCTTTGTAAGCCACCAAGACAGCAGAGCTCAAAATGCTGTCAGCCTGGTCCTGCCATTCTGGACCAGTTTTCTGATCTCCTGAGAAGGTGAAGCAGAAGCAGGTGGGGCAGAGCAGGAGATCTGTGGTTCAGCTCTTATTTCACGTTTTACCTGAGCTGGTACACACAATGCCTCCAGTAAAGAAATGCTGTGGCATCACATTCAAATTCTCAGCTATACAAGTTAGTATGGGCTGATGGCAGTGCCAATTGCTGCCTCACAAATTTTGGTCTTCAAAGATGATCAGACAAACATTTCCAAATCCAGATCTGGAAATTTCTTGAGACAATTTTACTGAAGAAAGCATCTGTGTGTTCAAAACCTGCATCTGTATGCTCTATGAGAAAATGCCAATGCAAATCAGCTTGCTGGATACATTCTGCTTGATCATGTCTAGACAGGTTGTGAACTGTAATTACTGGCTCTGATTAGTTCAAAATTGAGTCATACCTTTTTTAATCTACTGTGGCTGTCTCACACACCTGTTTGTTGGGGGCTTCAGAACAAAAAGCCTTTAACATACATACTGTTTCTTACTATTCATCTATACAGTGCCTATCATAGGTTTCAAGAACTTAAATGACCTTTGTGTTCTCCAAAATATTAAAAAAAAAGTGACACAAATTTCAGTAGAGAACAGTGATAGTTTAAAAAGACAAATTTCTGTGAAAGATGAAAAGAATTGTGAAAGATAATGGAAATAATTTTCCTTAAAATTTAACAACACAGCTATTTAGAAAGACTTGAAAAAATTACAGGGTGCTTGCAACTTACCTGACTTCCTTCTTTTTGCCAGAAAACAGCTGGCTGGGGATTTCCTTTAGTTTCACAAGGAAAAGTCACAGTTCGACCCTGGGCTACAATCTGGTCTCGTGGTCTCACCACAAACTGTGGAGGAGCTACAAGGTAAGAAAAACCACGGTGTAAGTTCAGGATATTTTGCAAGGGAGAGAAAGGGAATATTGAAGGAAAAAGACAACATTATGGAGATTTGTTTTATGTCAGAGGACATGACACCAGAAACATTCATTAGTATAGACAGAATTAATATATAAACAGAAACAACAACAGCGACAAAGAGAGCAGCAATATATGTATGTGACATCCCCAGTTATTAAAAAAAAATTAAAAAAGGAAAGAAACATTACAACCATACATGCTAGAGTCAATTCTGATTAAATGCTAAAGAGCAGGAGTCAGGTGTTTATATTGCTGACTCTGGATGTATTCTACCTTTGCTCTGGAAAGGTATCAGCACTCTCAGATCCTCTCACACTTTCCTTGCTGGAGCTATCGTGTATTGCAAGGTATGAATTAGGGAAAACAGGCTGCCTTTCTCAATCTGCCCCTCTGGACCCCTTCTGGATGACAGCAAAAGAACCCAAGTTCAAGAACTCCCTCACTGCTCTTAGAAACAGTGTGGTCAAGAATGGCGTGGGGAGGAGGACTTGCTGTAAAAAGGATGGTTGCTAGAAGAACACAAACTTGGTAAATCCAGGTTTCAGCTAGTTTAAAGAGGAGAGAGAAGCAAAAGTTGAAGAGGTGATGGGGAGAGGTGAGAGGTGAGTAAGAAGGAATAGGTATTTCAGGAGGTAAGGAAGATACAAGGAAAAGCAAAAAGGAGACTGGAGTTAAAACAAGAAAGAAGAAGCAGGACTGGCTGTTTTCAAGTAGCTGGCATTAACAGTGTTCAGTCCAGGGGACCAGGAAGCACAGTCAGAAGTGAACAATTTCTAAGAGAGGGGCATAGTTTGACTTGTCTGGAGGGTAATGGTGGAGAATAGAGTCAGTGCTTGGGAATGTGAAGGTAGAGAAAAGGTGCTAATGAGAAGAAAGAGGAGTGGGGAAGAAGTGTTAGAGGATTTGAGATAAAAAACTTGCAATCTGTAGCTATGTTGAGCCTGATATAGAAGTAAAGCAAATGATTTTTCTATGCCGGACATGAAAACCCTCCACTCTTGGTTCATCACGGGAATTCACTGAAAGGGGACTTGTACTCTTTTGCATATTTTGAAAATGTAAGCAGCATCTCCAAATATTCTTATCAAAGGACTAGCTAACTTTTGGGGCAGGCTGAAGAAGGGAAAAAAAAAAAAAGAAGTAGAAAAGAAACTCAAACCCCTCACCCCCCATCTTGTTTTTCTTCTATTCCACTATTGGCTTTGTGCAGAGGAATGGTTTAGGAACACTGAGCTTTCAGGTAAACAGAATTTAAGTGTTTTAGAAAACTGTATTTTCAGCATTATAATTACAAACTATTTAATTAGGCACGAAGAGCAATCAAGACCCGGCTTCCGATTACACCTGCTGACAGCACAGACACAAACCTGCTAACTGCATAGAAATGTGAGCAGACCTGATTCCCTTGAAACACACTTTGCAGTTATCTCATGAGGTACTTCCCAAGGCTTTACAGATCAGCAGGAGTCTAAAGAGCACAAGTTGAGTAGTGCTGGCACTCTTAAAACAAGAACTGTAAAGCACTTAATAAACGTGAATCACAATCAGTTTAGAAGGCAGAGGGTATTTTCTTCTGCCTCACACTCCTAGAGAGGTTGGGGCCTATCTGGGAAGAAATGTCCACTTTTTCCTCCACCTTAGGAGATGTCAATCTTAAGAACAGGCAGAACAAAGGGTGAGGTGCCCCCTTCCTGCCTGTTTACAGCCACGTGTTTTGAGGTTTCTATAAGGGGTTGCTAAACATACTCTGGGAACTGAACTCATGGCACACCACTCCTCAAGCCCTGAGCTGAAGCGAGTTACTTGAGTTTCCCTCACCTTGTTTCACATGGCAGTGTGGTAATCAGTGCATGTGACTGCTCAGTCCTACAGGAAGGGGAAAGACCTGTAAGCTGTGAAACACAAACCTCCCTTCCTATAGACACACCTTACACTAAGGTCTCTCTACAGCTCTGGCCACCTGCCTAACAAAGGCCACTGAATTAGCCCAGTGTTTGCTGCTCAGTTAATTGCCCAGGATATTGATAGAGAATCAACAGTGACCTCAGGCTCAGCAGAGAGAAGAAACCCCCTGATCTCATCAGGTGCCATACCTGCATTTGACAGGAGCTGTGCACGCCTGCCTCCTGTCTATGCAGTGCTGTGGGTGGCCTCAAGACCACAATCTTCCTATGGTGCCCAAAAACCTGGTGTCAGGAGACCATCCCATAGATCTATCCTAAGCAGGATGGATGGCTAAAGTCACTTCTTAGTCTTGCTGGGTGCCCTGGAGGGTGCACAGACACTGCTCTCAGACAGCTCAACAAAAGCAAGAAGGGCACGGCATTTCCATGAGCCTGTCCTTCAAACTGTGTAACTGAGTAAATGCAAGGTTGGCAAGTTTAAAGGTTCATCTGAAGCACTCTCACACACACAGGTCTCTACTGTAAATCAATAATTCAGAGCTCTAAGCAGATACAACACAACCGAATTTGTCGCTGTAGCAGACCTTCCAAGGATGAAATTCAGCTAATTTGGTACTCAAGGAACAATGAGAAATACACACCCTGGTTTCTCCCTAGTTTCCAGTTTTTGATCTAATTTCTAATTTCCAACATCTCTCTCTTTCCTAAGAGCAGAAAAAAGTTCCTTTCCCCATCCCCCCCCCCCAATCAGACAAG
This sequence comes from Nicator chloris, assembly GCA_013400495.1. Taxonomy (NCBI): domain Eukaryota; kingdom Metazoa; phylum Chordata; class Aves; order Passeriformes; family Pycnonotidae; genus Nicator; species Nicator chloris. The sequence continues at coordinate 51,170 of WAAE01016296.1, forward strand.
AAAAATAAATCTGTAGCTCTGCCATGGACTGATCCTGTTGCTCTATTCTCTCCCTGTCACACACCAAGTCCTCTCCACCATTTGACCGTACTACAGGAGCAGATATTTGGCCTCAGAGTTACTAGGTCAGGCTTCCTAAAGACTCCAGCAAACAATCACGCATAGTTATGCAATGATATCTTTTCTAGCTTTGCTCTGTAGCCTTAATTACTAGAAATTCACTATAAAAAGAAATGAATCAGAGCTTTTACTGACATTAAATCGAGCACAAAACCAGTTTCTTCAGCCAAACTGTTTAGCACCGTAATTTTAAAGGACATGAAAAACATAATTTCTGAAAAATAAAGCTTTGTGTGCATTTTTTAAAAAATTATTCAAAGATGGATTTACATAATGAAGGAAATCTTCATTTTATCATCGTTTGTTGTCATATTCAGCTATAGCTCTGTTTACAGACAGCCTCTGATAAGAATACCATTGTTTACAGCATTTAAACAATATTTTCACCATATCAGTTTTTTCTCTCAATTTCTAGTTGAACTTGAAAACTGAAAGCAACAGTTAATAACTGCAGGAGTAATTCTTGGTCAAATGTAACTACCCAAACACTATGCCTGTCATTATCCCCAGAGAATGCAGCATGACCCTGCTCACAGACAGCAAGGCTTCTTTGACAGAACAAGCACTTGGGTTCTTCAATTTTCCTAAAAAAAGAGCTCATTATGTTCACATATGGATGCTGTTTATAAAGACAGACAAATATTATTACTTCCATTCTGCAGAAGGGTTAAGTGAGATCATGACTTGCTCAAAGCACTGCTTCAGTGGAACATTGGGCAAAATTAATTCAAGCCATTATTGCTGCTCTCCAAGTAGGTGAATTTCTAAAACAGTCTGAAAATGTACAGTTAGAGAAGTAACAGCAGGCTTGACATGCTTCAGCTGTTAAAGTTATGTGGTACTTTAAAGCTTAATTCAAGCTAAACATTAAGATCATTAGAAGGATCTGTTGAAAAAACTTATGAAGCAGCAAACCGAGGGTTGTGCCTATCAGACTATTACCTTTTACTACTTCAGATGAAACATAAACTGGATTGGAAGAAGCAGAGTGGAAAACCTCTTGCTTAACTGACATCTGAAAGTCAAAGACAGCAGCTCTAAAATGAAATATATTGCTTGGCTTCCAGCAGACTAGCCAAAAATATGGTGAAAAAAAAAGAACAATTAAGATTACAGACTCGATATACTTCTATTGAAACTTCTTTTCCTTTTTTTTTTTTTTTTTGAGAAATTTAAACAGTACACAGTAAATTAGATTTGATTTTTGGCAAATTATGCTTTGATACTGCATTCAGCAAGCGCTAGCTTCAATCAGTGTCACACTAGAGCTCTGTTATGCTAATAGATGATATGGAAATCAGATGGTTGAACATGAATAGAAAGCACAGGCCATGTAAGAGGGGGCTTTGAGATGAGGGAATGGGGGGACCCTAAGGTTAATCACATCATGTTCAGAACTGTTTTTACAGCACAGAACAGTATTCAGCTGCAGGAATTAAAATGGAGATAGAAAAGCATGAGCAGTAGTGAGCACTAGTCATGTTGTTCAAAATGGGAAGAGCGCACTGCGTTGCACTCTTTTAGGATGTTGGTGGTTTATGCATGACTGAATGGATCTCTTATGTTGTTAATAAATGTATATGAAGGTAGCCCCTGCTCCAGTGTTAAAGAGCTTTACAAAAAAAACACCAAAAAAAAAGAGCTGCATATAATTTCAAAGGGATTTCTCAGCTCTACTCCAATCTTAATAGTTAGCAGAATCTCTAATCTGATAGGATGGATTTAATGCATTTCTTCTTAGTATTGCTGCTGAATACTAAAGGTTACTCTGAGTCAACAGGAGCTGATAAAGCTGCTGATGCAGAGAAGCTTGACTGAGACAGAAAGTTCATCCCTTGTAGGTGAACTCTGGTCATCTGATAAGAAATGTGGCAGAAGACTCAGAAGGGGAGGGGAAATTTAATACATAAAAATGTGAATTCCTAGCAAAAAAGTACATTGATCCCATATCAAGTACCAGCAACATTTTTTTCCAGTGACAGTCTTCTCAGCTGATCTTGTGATTTGGAGTTGACATGGAATTCAATGATCCTATGGGAATTTTATTATCATAACTTGTTCACAGTACCTTCCCCAGACCAGATGGGGTTCATACATTATATTGGTGATTTTAATTATAAGTAGATATTGTAGTAGGTTGTGCGGGGTTTTTTTTTTTGTTTGTTTGTTTTTTTGTGTTTTTTTCCTAATATCTTAACTGCAACAGACAGGATCAATGAACTAAGGCAAATTGTATGAAGTTCAACAAGGCCAAGTGCTGGGTCCTGTACTTGAGTCATCACAACTCCAGGCAGTGCTACAGGCTTAGGGAAGAGTGGCCGGAAATCTTCCCAGCAGGAAAGGACCTGGGGGTGCTGGTTAGAGCTGAACATGAGCCAGCTGTGCCCAGGTGGCCAAGAAGGCCAATGGTACCTGGCCTGCATCACCAGTGGTGTGGCAGCAGGACCAGGCAGTGATTGTCCCCTGTGCTGGGCACAGGTGAGGGCACATCTGGCACCCTGTGCTCAGTTTTGGGCTTCTCACGTAAGGCACTGAGGTGCTGGAGCATGTCCAGAGAAAGGCAACAGAGCTGGGGAAGGGTCTGGAGCACAAGTCTGGTGAGGGGCAGCTGAGGGAAGTGGGGGTGTTTAGTCTGGAGAAAAGGAGGCTTGGGGAGACCTTATTGCTCTTTACAGATCCCTGACAGGAGGGTGTAGCCAGGTGGGATTTGGTCTCTTCTACCAAGTAACAGATGATAAGTCTAGAGGAAATGGCCTACAGCCATGCTAGAGGAGGTTTAGATTGCGTCCTAGGAAAAACTTTTTCACTAAAAAGACTGTCAAGCACTGGAGCAGGCTGTCCAGGGAGCTGGTGGAATGATTATCCCTGGAAGTATTTTAAAGATCTTAAAGGTCTTTTCAAACTCAAACAATTCTATGATAAAACCAGGGAATATAAGAATTTATTCAAACCTCAATAAAGCTGGTAGAAATTCTCCTATTGGCTTATGTGGACTTTGGATCAAATCCATTGAAAAAAAAAAAGTATTACAGGAAATGAGTGACAGCAACAAATTTCAAGGGCTTAAATTACAGATTTGACAACCTTTAATTACAACTAATTTCAGTTGATAGTGAACTGCACATGAAATTCATCATGGAGATTACTTAGGCAAGCTAAAGTGATAAAGATGAGGGCTTCATTTTAAACTGGAATTGTTTATTATCCATCAATATATTTCTATGACTGGTTCAAAGGGGGCAAGGGGAAAATGCTGACTTGTAAATATATTAAGCAAAATTCAGATAATGGTAGGGTAAAAGGCTGTGAGGAACAAGTAGAAACACACTGGCTGGTAAAGTAGCAAGATTCTGTAATACTCAGTTCTGCTTCCAGCAGGGAAGAGAAAGCAGGCAAACCCAAGATTTCCACCTACAGTTTTTTTCAGCATTGTACATTTGCAGCAATCAATTAATTTCATTTGAACAATCAAGTTTACACCTGGTACAATACTCAGTAGCTCTGTCTGGAGCTAAGAAAGTCAGCTGGGCAATAAGATAATGTTGCCTTCCCAAATTTCTTTTTGACTTTGGAATACTCATCAAATCTTCTTTTGCAAAGACTTGGAGATGGTATCTCATTGCTCCTCTCAAATCCTTACTGCAGGGACAATATTAATGTGGCACCCTCAGCTGCCTTTGATACACGTGGATATTTTAAGAGACCAAACTCAATTCCACTCTTACAAGTACAAATCAAGACTTGCCTCTAAGACATTTACACGGAGGACAGGAGAAGCCCTCAAAGCTCCATGGAAGGTAACACATATTTTCAAAGGGGAGGTAACCCTCAACATCATGTATGGAATAGAACTACTTATCTGTAGGACTGCTTTGCTGGTTCCTGATACCAGCTTAGATGACAATTGAAGGCAGTACAGGAACTCTTTAAAGAAAAAAAAAATGATCCTCCACCTTTCCGTGTCATTGGTTAAATTTGTTTGGGAGATATTGGAATTTTTAGATGATTTTGTGATACAAAATAACATTGTAAGATCCTACTTATACACCTTGTAATGATGTTTAGCATGAGCTGCCAAGAAGTGCAGATACAAGTGTCTAGACATTTTGCAAGATCTTTAGCAAAGCTACTCTTGCTGATGGAGTAAATAGAGGAAAACAAAGTAGGCGCAGCCTCAAACTCCAGAAACACAGGCTGATTCAGCAGTTCTTCCCTCAAAAGCTCAGATCTTCTTAATGGGTACTGCAAGTGATGTGTGGTTGTTAGGACACAAAGTTGTTAGTGCATTATTAGCTGTGACTAATGATAAATCAAGGGTGTAGCTTCTGACACAGGAGCCATTACAGAAGACAGAGAGCTTAGGCCTATTACTCAATCAGATCTTTCTTATCAAGGATAAACTAATGGCAGCTAAGGATAGTAATTCTCTTTAAAGAGAAAAGACATCTCCATCTTAAGGTGTGCTCCAATGATTAGGTGTGCTCACACACAGGGAAGGCAGTTACTTCTTAGCACTTGAGTTACAACTGAGTTACCTGGAAAATGAGTTTCCTCTCTTACTCTGCCATTCCCTAGGCTGTTTGAGTGCAGTAGCCTTTTAAACAAATGCATAAATCTCATTTGGTAGATGATTTTTGTTTTGGTTTTTTATTTAACTATGTCCTCTTCTTGTCCATTTATAATGTCTTTCGCTGTCTTTCATGATTTCTTCTTCAGATGAATAGTTCTGCCACAAAAATGAAGAATGGGTAGGTTGTGGGGATAACAAGTGATTTATGAAGCCCTTCACTACACTCATTATATTATTTTAAAATCACATGTGTGGAGAGGGTAAAGCAGGTGCTTGGTTTGGAGTCTTCTGGAAAGCAACTTCCCATAACCTAGGGAAGCATGGATAATCCATAGCTTGGATACCACCTTTAACACTGACACTGCTTCAAAATCAGTTCTCACATGTCCTGCAACAACAGGTCAAATACACAAAAGCAGAAGCACGTGGCACAAGTGGGGAGAGCTTTTGGCAGGTTGAAGGAAAGGAAACACTGGGGAAGAAGAATCAGAGCAAGAGGAAGGAGGAATAATTCTCCTCTCTAGCAGGGGGAATTATTACCAGGACCAGTTCTCCTGTAAGTGTCCTTCACACTGCTGTTATCTCATGGGAACTGAAAACTCCTTTTGTTTTGGTTTGTTGCTGTTTCCAGATGAACCACGTGTAAACACAACATTGTGCAAAGAGCACACTTTGAACATTTGAGAATGCTAAACCTTCTTTCATACTAATTGTTCTAATTTTCAATTTAAATTCAGGTTCTGAATTTCACATATAACAACATTTTTATCCTTCAGTTGCTCTGACACACTGAAGCAGATAATCTCTTAAAGCATGGAAGCATAAGCATTTTTTCCTTCTTTGCAAGAGGTGAAAGAAATCTAGAGAATCAATAAATAAAAACTGCTAACTGCCCTATATATTTTGACACATAAAATCTCTCTTTTATCCCAGAATGACCCAAAAGAATGGAGTGGGATAAATCTACATGGTGGAAAAAAAGATTTGTTCTTCATTCTTCCCTAGGACTAATGTCAATCAAAAATACACTGAGACTCATTATTTAAAAAAATTCAAGTCTGCCTCCTACACAGCCAAAAAGGAAGGCATCTACTTTCCACTCCCCCATCCCAGTTTCCAGAGCTCTGACTTCAGCAGCAGCACTTTTCCTGGGCTCCTCCTCCTCTTTGTTTTACAGTGCATTTAAATATTTAGTTTAATTATCAGTGTTAATGTCATTCCAGCAACTGTAGCCTGTTCTCATTTAGTCATACATCTCTTCTAAGCAGCCCCCAAACTTAACAGATGATGTTGGGTCTAGTAAGTTCTTAATTTAGTTTTGATGTATATAAAGAAAAGAAGCACTGATTCTGTCTGCCCAATAACTTCCATTACTCAGGACTTTCTCTTCATTAGACAATGCTTTGTGATTTTTTGCTTTTCCCCAAGTGCCTGAGATTCAGGATACACCTTTTGCTCAGATCACATAGAAAATATGTGCTCTCCTAAAACATTAACACTTTAGCCTGGTTCCTTATGTAAACTGTACCCTTAGGAGATGGCTTGTGCCATTCTTACCTCCTGGGAGTTTAACAAACAAACAAAAAAAATGCCAACAAAAAGAAACGTAATATGCCTTGACTCCTTTTTTTCGGGGGAGATAGCAGGATGGTTTGCTGGCAATATGCTTAAAAAGGAAAAGCCCTTGCTGATACAGTAGGATTTCACCAAAATAATTAGTGTAATCTGATTACCTCCTACAAAAAGACATGAACTCACATGCTGCAGAGAAGAGCTAAGGAGATGATGAGAAGGGCAAAGAGCCTGCATAGGCTCATAGGCTACAGTGAGAAAGGTGACAAATTCCTGCTTTAAATACCCTTCAGAATAAATAAGGCTGAGAGGAGGGACTCTGCTCAGTTAGGGACACTGTTAAACAAAGAGAGAAAAAGGAGAGAGGAAGAAAAATGGCTATTTATTCTGACTGACAATGTTAATATTCAAGGAATAGGACCCACAGTAGTTTTGCTGTTGAGTAACACTGAGATCACATCCAAGCTGTAAATTGGCTGGCAGCAACAGAGCAAAGAAAGTAAAGGGGAAAGTGCATAGATTAATGTATTGATTTCCACATTGCTCTTGAAGGAAAGGTAACCAATTATTCCTTTTACTGAAAGGAAGGGAAAAGCTTGGGGAGAGCAACACATCAGCAGACCCTTTTTTATACACTAATCTTCAAAGACTTATGGATATACTCAGAAGCTGTTGAAATAGGAAAACAATTCCCACTTATCTGAGCATGCTTTGAGAAACTTTGAAAGTTAAAAAAATAAAAGTTATGCATTAAACTTCTTAAAACGTCCCCAAGCTAGAGCTCAGCAATTAAAAAAAAGAAAAAATAATAATAGGAGACTTGATCACTTCCTATATTTCAGCAATTGAACTTAAGGCAAAGTAGATATGCTAAGGACTTCAAGATTTTTGGAGTGGCATTCACAGACTACAAAAAATTGCAACAAGTCAGCTCCATATTTTAATCTCATACTGGTATACAAAGCAATCTGAATTTAATTCTACAGCAACCTTTTATCTTTAAACCTGAAGAATTTCTGACTTTTTAAAAAATCATGATGTCTTACTCTTTCATTTAACAAGTCCAAAAAGCCCCATGTCCACTGTTGTCCTTACCCACTCCTGAAAATTTCTGTATGTGGTACCAGACAGGCAAGATAGCACATTTTGATACAAATCCGAGATTTCTGCCACTGAAAGATGGCATCGTAGCACCAAGTATGATCATCTCTCCCATCACACACCAATCCACATTACTGACATTTTATAAATCCTCAGTGTCTCTAGTGAAGGCAATATGTTCATGAACGTAACGAAAATAAAAGCATCCATTGTCTATAGACTTTCCCTGCAAGAGTCAGAATGAAGAAGAAAAAAAAAGAGAATTCTTTCTCACTTACCAATCTGAACCATCTGAGCAATGTCACAAAACCTAATACAACTTTCTATAAAATACAGCCCTTTCTATTGTTTTTCATGCTGCACCACTCTTAACAGACCATTAAGTCATGCCAGGCTGATTTATGTCATGAAAACTTCCCAGTGCAGATTGAAATGCATCCTACAGTCATATTGCACTTAAATGCCAATAGCCTGCATTTAATTAATAAGAAATTTGGAAAATTCGTGACACGTGTCTTAGCTGTCTGTCTCTTCACCATCGTGACAGGGAAGTTCAGTTTCTGTACTTGGTCTCCCTTTAGTCCCTTAGCTAAGTTCAAATACTTCATTTCTATCCTGGTGGCAAAATTATTTGGGTATTTGCTGCAAGTCTCTTCTTTTTGGGAAGATGAGCCACAAGCACGTGACAAAAAAAAAACTAAGCAAACTTGACAAGCAACTGATGTGCAAAGAACTGTATTTTCACTTGGACTTAGTTGAAATTAGTTTACAAGCTGAGTAGTACTCTGTCATCTGAATGACTTTTTTATTATTAATAAAAAAGTAACTGGGACATCAGACAGATCTTCATAGATCTTCCATTTGAAGGTACTCCATCTCAAAGCAGTACAGCAACTGCCTTTGAAAAGAGGGTCAGTGCTACTGAAAGTTTTGGGCTCTTCCCAACTATTGTGCTTCTTTCAGCAGCTATGCTCCTGCCCAACTGCCATAAGAAATACAGCAGAATGCAAGAATGAGAACATTCTAACTTGCTCATCTGGAAAATCTATCTAAAATATTGAAATAACTATAGAAACGGTCTAAATAGGGATAAATATCTTATTTCCTAAACCCATCTGTTGTAAATCCTGTCAGAAATCTTTTCAAAAGGTTACAAATAAACTATTTTAGAAACAGGCAACACATTTATTCCTAGCAGCAAATTCAAACATGATGAGTAATCTGGCATAGAGCTTTTAAATTCACCAGCTGCCACCCACCTCGGGCAGCACCATACCTCATTTTGTCTGTGTAGGATGAACCATTCCTTAATAAGTGCTTGAACCCAAGATGCTCATTGGTAATCCCACCCCTGAATTTTCCACTCAAACGGAAAGTAAAATAAAAATATCACACCTAACAGAGTACAAATATTTGAAACAGGCAAAAATTGAGTGGAAAATGAAAATTATACTGTTTGCAACAAGAAATACAGATCTGAACCATTAAAATATATATTTCTCTATTCTTCATTGGAAAAAAAAAAAAGTTTGGTCTTGTTTAAAACCTAATAAAGACAAAATATGTCTGCTTTGAATTGGAGACAGTGATGGAAGACAGAAGTACCTAGATAACTCTCTGGTGTCATGAAAGAATATAAACTTTTAAGTGCTTCCCTGCACTTAAATATGTACATAAACATACAAATATACTTCTGTTAAAATGTCATCCTCCTAGAAAGCTGTGAGTTAATTACATGAAGTAGTGTTTTCTTTAGCTTCCTTTAGGTAAGGAGAGGTATTTTTGCTCTGCATTCCAGTTAACTTCCTGAATAAAAAAAAACACTACAAGATTTGACTCACCGTTCTTGTTAAATGACAATTTTAACAGAAGACTACTTGGGTTTCTTGCTGAAGAGGGAAGTTACTTTGGTTTGTCTTACCAGACTATAAATTAAAAAAAAAACAAAACAAAACAGGATGGGTAGCCACTTTCTTTGCCTAGTCTTGAATGAAATTGAGCTATGATCTGCAGAAATTAGTTTTATTTCAGGTACTTAAGCAAAAAAGCCAATACAAGTACACATTATCACTGTCTTTCTACAGGTACAGGATTAGATAAAAGTGACTGACTCTGATCTGCTTATGCACAGCAATCCACACAAACATTTGTACTGGAGTTCTATGTCAAACATCTTTAGGGTTAGACTTATTTACTCAACAATCCTTTCACAAGTCACAAAAATTATCATTAATTAAATAATTTGATAAAGACCATATGTCCATATAGTAATTATTTCAAGATCAACCATTCTAATTTCAGTTTCCTGAATAAATTCTGTAGAAGAATGAATTTCTTTGTCACGGTTGTTCTCTTTCAACAAAATAAAATAGCTTAGGCAGGGAATATGTGGAATTGACCACTGCATGATCACACAATCATATACCTGGACATAAAGTAACTTGAGACCAAGACCTGCTATATAAGCTTTGGAGATGGAATCAGAGATGACTCAATGGCCTGAGAAACCTTAAAAAAGAATCAGTGCTGTGAAATGAGACACTATCAACACTGCCAAAACCTATCATTTTCTTGTGAATCTCCAGTCATTTATTTTATGTAGCTTTCACAGAGCTTGAAACAGTCTCCACTTTATGATTTTTTTTCCTTTGACTGTCTTTTAAGAGTCAGCAAAGTGAAAAAATATATATCTACAAGCAAAATACTTTAATCTTGTCGCATTTCTTAGTGAATGAAGAAGCACACTAAATTCACACCCCATTTTCTAAGCAAAGGAAAATTTTCTCCCAAGTCTACTGCAGTTTTACACGTCTGCAACTCCTGGGGATGAATTACTTGAGAACTAGCCTAATGCCAAAATAATAGAGTAGTGATTTGGGTTTAAAGCTTGCTATCAAAATTCCAAATGGAGAAGAGTAAATTTCTGTTCTGCACAGGGAATTCTCCAAGGTGTGGATAAGCCATGCAGTGACTGAGGAAGTATTTGGCTTGGTTCCATGGATGTTACTTCAAGCAAATTAATAAGATGGGATCACCCTAGTTCTGGAAACAGAGGCCTGACCTGGATTTTATCTTTAAATTACTCCAATCTTTCTTCCTCCAGACTTAGAACAGTGAAGAGCTGAGATGAATTCAAACTCACAAACTTTAGTCAAATACATATCTAACAAAAGTTTTGACCAAGTGAATAAAGACCAAATCCCTCATCAACCTCCATAAACACCAGTACTGACTTTTTACACTAATCCAAAAAAATCAGAGTAACCATATTATTATTCTAAAAGATACATTTAAATACAAACTACAAATATCAGAGGAGCAAACCAGCTCATTAAACTAAATCCACGTAGGCACTGAGTAAATATTCATGAAAGAAAATTGAATTGTACATTCGGGATACTTCTGAACACCAGAAGTGAATTTCAGCTACTGACAGTTGCAAATTTTCCATTATCTTCAGTAAGCTTTTTATGCATTTTCAGAATTTCAAAGGCACAGGAAATAATAACATTTTCAGTGTGAGAATTAAAAACCTAGAGGTTGTTCAAAAGGAGTCTGCATCCTATACAGTACACTCCAAACTGCACTCCAAGATGACCCAAGGGCAGAAATCAGTGATGAACTTCCTCAGCAAGCACAGAAATCTACACCACCCCCTCTTCAATTTCAGGACTTCTTCATTTTAGAACTCTTTGAAGATACAAGAGAGACAGAACATGCAAAGCCTGTGCTTTTACTGCTGTGCAGGAAAAGCAGGATGAGCTGAATGTTTAGGGCCTGGGAGAAGCCCACCAAAGTCAAGACAATTTGTTTCTTTCTGTTGATTTCAGTGGCTTTTACACCAGGCCCCAAACCAGACCAATAAAAACATCCAAATGAGTGATTGTGGCTTGGTATTGGCACACCCACCCCGTTTCACTGAGCAGTACTCGTTGGTGATTTGGCAAATGTGCTGGCACACGACACAGTAGGAAATACAACGTTTGGAAATAGCACTTTGTCAGACAAAACCGCTGGCCTGGTGTTAGACAGATACAACTATTAAGCGCTGGCTGCTTATTCCAGCCAGTGAAATGTTGTTGCAAATGAAAGATGGAGCATTGCATGAAGCCATGCTAAAATGGATAGAAGGATGGTTACTTACCAACGGGGCGAGCTGTTGACATTACAATGGTGTAGTGAGAACATAAAAAGGAAATTAAAAAAAGAAAAGAATATCTGTCAGAATGCATGACGTGTAATGTTACTTTCCATTATGGATACTACCATGACTGCTAACCCCTCAAGTGGCAGCCTAAGTCAAATGGTCACTGCTGTTATTGTTAATCACGTGGCACTATCAACCCATTTACTTGAGCATAGCAGCTGAACAAGCTGACTGGAACCATTCTGAGAGAAACATTTTTATTATCTTCGCATGCCATCAGCAAGTATCATTGTTAATGCCTGATAAAAGAAAAATTGCATTGCATTAGCACAAACTTTCAGATCCCAATGAACACATCAATTTAAGCCTCACCCTGCCTAATGTCATGCAAGGCATTTGCTTTCTGAGTCAAATACCAACGGAATTTTAAGCATGACCAGTCAGTACAGCAGTAAGGGCTAGAAGAAAGCCCAGGACAGCTTTTCTCGTTCAATAATGGGCATGAAAGCTTACAGCACAGTGCTTTCTCATCACTGACAGTGCTGATGAAAATATAACAAATGGGCTGAAATGGCCACAGGGACTTCAACCCAGAACCTCCCAAATCACTGCTTAGGTAACTTCTACTTCCTAAAAAATTGCTGTTAAATGATTGACAGGTTAATACTGTTTCAGGCTGATATAGAGATTGAAAGTTGCTGCTGCAACAAGTGATTTCTTGGTTATAGCAGCAGCCTTTCATTATACTTGTGCTGGGGAAGAGAGCTGTCAGTCCCTCTGCTAATAAAATATAGACACCTCTTTCAGAAGAGCTTAAAATTTGGACATAAAATTGACTCCAGGTTGCATCTGTGTAGGCAAAGCTTCCCTTATTTTATCAGCAGCAATAATTACACATTTCTGAGCGATGGCACAATTCTCTTTTTTAATTTTTTTTCTTTTATTATTATTTTTAAGATTACCAGCCCTGTGTGTTTATGTGCAGGCTAGGGTCAAATCTAAGACATGCAAATTTAGAGGTGACAGAGCTTCAAGGGCCTTTTTAACTCTCAACTTTTCCATGGCTCTGTCCCCATTTCATTTAACTGTGTCTAGTCTGATGCCATTCTCACCCATCATCTATTGGAACACTCTTTGGCTTCCAGTATTATGGACATATTCCTTCTTCTGCAGAAAGATGAGGTGTAAGAGTGATATGCATCTTTCCAAGAGAGAAGATGGAGTCTGGGTCAAAGAACTCAGATTCTGCTGTTGTTTGTGACAGTGTAATGCAACTTTCCTGACTGCATCCCCATCCTCTGGTTTGAGAAGATGGAGCTGTGACTCAGGGAGCTAAGGATTACATGGTTGTTGTCAGGTGTGCAGATGGAACTACAAGACACCTGCAAGGTCCAAGACATGCTGAAGGTAAATTTTTAAATGCTTAGGGGTTTTGCTCCTTTACATGACATGATAAAACCAGTGTTAGACAACACTGTTAATTAAGAATTCAGAATTAAGGCTTTCTTTAATTAAGAAGTAAATTGTTCATCATCCCATTACAGCCAATGGGAGATTTTCCCATCCTTTGTTTTCACAAAATTCAGAGTAATAGCTTTCTTCAGTGAATTTCTTGATTTTTCTCATTTTCTGTCATTTCCTGAACATGTAGTATGCTTCAAATATCATGGCTTCCTTTGTATTGAATAAACATTATGTATTTGACTGTAAATGACAAACCCAGGGGGAAAAATACACAAGATAATGAAAACATGCTCTTACTGGGGGAAAATCGATTAAATTACACATTTCCTTGAGTTTTTTTTCCCTTGAATTTCACTGGGTTCAAGCTTTGGTGATTTCAAAGGATTTTTTTGCTGGGTTCTAGCTATTGTTTACATTTACAAGTCAGAGTAGCAAATCCAAAAGGCTTGCTCCAGTAATATACACAGTGGACACAGTTCTAGGAGTATTTAAAGGCCAGGGAATTGGTTACCAGGATTACTGGACACTGTGATCCTGCCTGTGACAAAGGAACAGAGTCAGACTGTTTCTGGGAGCTGGCTGTGGTGACTAATTTTCCCATATTGCAAAAGGGAAGAGTAATCTGTTACACACCTGTTTCTTCAGCTTAAAATGGGAAGAGACATATTGTCACTTACAGTCTAAAGTAAACACTGAGGCAATATTTCAACAGATTATCACAATGCTCTCTTTTCTTTGTTACATACTAACATCTCTCCCCCTACAAAGCCACTCATTGGCTTTTTTTTTTTTTCCTTTGAATTCAGCAAATTAAACTGAACTGTGTCCATGCATTAAATGGATGGAAATGGAAGCTGGCCTCTTGGGTCAGTTGACCCCAGTTCTAATAAAGCAATCCATTGAGACTTTGAACATTTGATTTAATGTGTATGAAAAGAGGAGGACAGATAAAGCTAAAAATGTTTTTATTAACCTTTCACAGCTCTACTGAAAACTGTCAGCATGCACCACTAAACTGTGAAATAGTGTCTGCATGATATCCATTGTGCCAAATTGCTGCTTATCTTTTGGAATGAAGTAATAACTATTATATTCTATTTACTCAAATAGAAATATTAGCTTACAAACTTTTTGTCTCCCCATAATCTTTAGCATGTCTATATCTACTGTCACGAAAGATATTTTGGCAACTCGTTATTCCACTAGCCTTAAAACCTCCTTACCAAATCAAAGAGCAGCCCATAAACAGTGAGTGGATACTAGAGACCACAAATATTTCAGGAGAGAATAATCAGTCTTTACTTTGTAATACTTACAAAATTTAATTAGGATTTTCTCTTTCCTTTGCCTATGGTTTATTTTTTGGATAAAGCGTAGTGGTAGAGAGCTTAATTATGGCAGAGCTAATCCCATAATAATATTATCTGCATTATGTTTGTCATTAATAAATATAGTTACTCTACTCCTTATACTTCTTAGAGAAAGAAACGTGACTAATAGCCTGAACTGATGGCTCACACATTAACGTCTATGCCCACGGTTATGTAGTGCTTGCTTATGCATATTTGCATCTGCTCTTCAATAAAAACACATTTGGACAGGCCTTTAACTGCAGGGGGATCCTACCCCGCTGAAATCAATTCAAACTTTGCACGAGATATCAACAGGACCAGGATTTCACCTGCGCTGTAAATCAGTGCCACCGCTGCCGAGGGGGCGGTGGAGCCCAAAGGACGGCAGGGAAGGATGTGGCCCAGCCCACCATCAGCCATTATCCGCGCAGGCCACGGGCCCCGCCTCGGCGGGAGCACTCACCTCGCACGGTGAGCGTAGCTGAGGCTTCCACTTTTCCCACCCGATTCTCGGCGATGCAGGTGTAGGTTCCCTCATCTGTGCTCGTGGCTTTCTTAATGCGCAGCGTGTAGTCGTCTTTGATGTCGTACCTGTGTCACGGCAAAAGAAGGAAAACTCTTTTTGTGGGCAAGAGAAATGGGCAAAAACGATCACCTGGAAAACGCCAGTCTGAATCTATCTTGCAGCCAGCTTTGGAAGATAAAGTATTATCCAGCATTAGATAATTCCACGAAGCATTAATCTCCGTGACATTTTTATTGCACTCCGCATTAGTTGGAAACTTTACATAAAATTAGTATTGCTATGTTCAGTATTAGGGCTTTATTAATAATATAATTCACTTTGTCCTTGATCTAGAGCAATAAGATAAAATTAAGGTATCAGACATCAGTTATCAATACATGACAGCTCAGGTTTATCATACCTTTAACTATGTGAGCTACACATTTTATCTCTTGCTGATTTGAAAATTTCCTTTTATATACAGTTTTCCCCTACAGCAGCAATCCCTTAGGGAACTGTGAGGATGCTGGTAGGATCTCACACTACCCAATTGCAAACAATAAAAAATATATTCAAGCTCTGGAAGGTGACATTTATTGAAGAGGCACATTAAAGCAGATTTATCAATTTCACAGAAATATAACAAAACAATTCAATAAGGGTGGACAATGACATTTTCTCTTTCTTCAACGAAATTAGAAACAAGTCAATCGTGCTTTTCTTTGTTTCTGCTGATGAAATAATTCTAAAACTATGAGCATGTACAAAACTTAATTAATGCAACATACTCCAACATGTAGTGAACACTTATTCTCAAGGCATTTAGATTTATTACACCCAGAAAAATATTTGCAGTTAAATTGTTATTATCCTGCAGAAGTCATGCTTAAAAAAAATTATTTTAGGCTCTGATCCAAAGCTCATTAAAGTCAACAGGAGACTTCATGTTGCATAAAATGTCTTTGGTTCCCAAATCAGGAAAACCCAGGTTATCAGCATAGATACTTTACCCTTTAAATATTATTTTAGCAAATTATTTTCAACAACACTTCTTCTCCATGTAATACATTAAGTCACCTTGAATCTAGACTTGGCTTCAGATTCACATGTATCAATGAAATGGGAACAAGAAACTAAAGTCAAATCTAGACTTCAGGAGGTGTCAATACTATTTCTAACTGTATATACAGTCATAACATAATTTTAGAAGGACTCATTTACTTTGGTTCCTGTTATGCAGTAAGGGCCTTATAGACTTGTACAGGAAACACATTGAAATCTTATGGAAGAGCACCCTTAAATGTTTGGATGAATAAGGATGGAATGCAACAAATCGGAGGAATGTTGTCAGGCTCTGTGAGCATTTTTAGATCCTTTGGGAACGTGAAACATAACTTTTTAACTTTTTTTGTGTACATAATGTGCATTGCTATTGGTTCCTTCAGTATAGGTTTGTAGAGAGAGCACTGTGTGCTAACAGACTTCAAAGGATCTTAACTCAGAGATCCCATATGGTGAAACATTTAAATTTCTGTCAGGTCTAACTAAAGCTCACAACATCAATTAGAGCATTCCCAGCAATTCCAAGAACAAAGAGCAGCCAAGACATCTTTTCACACTTACCACAATAAAACTTCTTTCTATATTCAGTGGGTCCATTCTACCAATTAGCAAGAAATAATTTAATAAAGATTAATTTGAGGCTAACCGGTCTGTTAGAGTTAACATAAATACATATAAGACCCATTTCCTCAGGAATAACACTTAATTGTATGTATATGCAGCACCTCAGATTTAACTGATTAATAGGAGATATGCCAAGGGGAAGAATAAGTAAGTAGATGCCATGGCAAACTTCAGAAACTTGCAGGGATAATTTTTTTGCCAGCATAGTGCTATTGGTAGAGATGAGAGGGCAGGTAGTTATGATGTTGGAGAACCTAATATGCACTTTCTGGAGAAGTACACATCTATTACAACTACATCCAACAGCCACATGCAGCTAAAGAACATTTCTTCTAGACTGCTCACAAATTATGTCATTTTGCACACTGTGCTGCATTAGTCAATGGCAAATAAAAATCACTGTTTTCATAAGACAGAAAAGGCAAATTGTCCCCCTTAAAAATCTCAAGAATATGACAACATTATCCCACAACAATGGAGCAGTTATTTGTCTTTGGTGATTGCAGAGTTGCAGACAAAAGCAAATGCTTATTTTCTTGACATGAGGCCAGCTCTAGGAGACTGAAAATATAAATTTGTATTCAGCTCCTGTATGATGAGAAAACTAAGATTAGTTGTAATATAAATATGAATTGCACACCAGAATCAGGGCTATAAAGCTGGGCAACAATTAGCCATCTATCTAACTGATTTTTTTTTTTTTTCATACAACAGATAACACCCCTGTGTTTCACTTAATGCCGCCGAGAACAAAACAGACAGGCAGCAGGACTGTATCTGAGAGAGGGGCTCCCTGAGCTGGGGTGCAGGCAGGCTGGGATGCAGGCAGGCTGGGACAGGGAGCTCCAGCGTGCCGTGGGCTGCAGCTGACTCACTCTGCTTCCTGTCACGGATGTGCTGGTGCCGGCATGCCAGCCAGCTGCCTCCCAGGCTCCGGCAGCCTTTATCCCTGCACCTGCCAATCATGCACATTGTGCCAAGGCTGCTGGGCGGAGGAGCCAGCTGCATGGCATGCCAGGACGCAGGGTGGTGGGTACAGCCAGCAGCTCCCACTTGGGTCACCAAACAGAGGGTGGCGTGAACACGTCACTGTCACGGTCCAGTTAACAATTACTTCAAGGACAGGTTCATGTCTCCCAGTCTGCTTCTCCAACAGGCCATGCTTCTGGGCCACCCTAGCAGAACGTGCCATCTAGCAATTAGATTCATACATAGATGGACCTGTGGGGCCTTAGAACCATCTGCTGTCCTGCAGTACCGATATGCTGCCCGTCAGTCATCTGTTCCACCCGCACTGCCCCAAAAGTCATCACGGTTCAGTGGAGAGCTTCGGCAGATGAAGCAGACAGGAAGGAGAAAGGAGGAAATCTGGCTTTTAGCCTGACCCACAGCAGCACAAACAAAATAACAAGGAATGACGTCTGAACATCTTTCGAATTTCTCAAGCATCCACCTGCTCAGCCTTGAACAGCCCTGTCTCCTCTCTTAGAGCCTCCAATCCCCACAGCAAGACGTTTTCACCTCATTTTCTGTAGAAGTTCACTCTCATCTGGACTGGTGCTTCTGAACACTTGGGAATGAGGATGAGGGTCCTCTCTGCTAATGCCAAACACAGAGAGCATTTACCAGCTCCTGGATTGACGATGGAATGGCAGACAACCAGGGTGCAGCAGTCAAATTGCTCCTTAACCTTGCCAGTACATGAAGAAGGCTATGTCTTCAAAATATGTGCAGTGTCAAGAAACAACTTGTGACACATTGCCCCAATACTGCCGACTCCTAGCCAATTAATGCAGCATTGAGCTAAAACCACAGGGTGTCAGACATCAGTTTCACATGTTTATGGACATCTAATTGATTTTAAGTACTTCTCTTTGTTAAACATTCGGAGGTGCTTAACCTTCTGGTCCAGCTTAGACTTCAGCCATCAGACTGAGCTGGGAGAGGTCTTTTAAACAGCCAGTCAGTCTGTGCCAGATATAAACCAGCCATTTTTGGGCACCACATTACATAATTTCTGTTCTACAAGTAATAAAGCAGGTCTGCCTTTAATTAAGCGAAAAGGAAGGGGTTGGCAGGGGACTGGCAAAGAAAAAACAAAGAGAGAAACAAGAGGCACATGAGAAAACTGCTGGTAAGGAAATTCTAATAGAAATTGGGTGATTTTGAGAGAAATCTGGCAGTCTCTGGCACATATGAATGCATTCATTGTTGCTAGTTCTGATTAATGACAGTTGTACAATAGTGTGCTGACAGTCACTGCCATACAGACACAATTTTTTTTTTGATATGAAACACTGCTGAAAATGCAACCCAATCAGATTTGGCCCCTGAACAACATGTGCTATCATCACTGCACTGTGAATTGAGATTGATTGGTAACCAGCTGTGACAAAGTGGGAAAAAGAGCCTTGTCTTTTTCAAGAAAAGAAAAGAAGAAAAATAAAAAAACGGAATTGTGTCAAAACCATTACCATCTGCTCAGCCAAACAGCAAATAAAACAAAACACATTAATGGTTTTTAAGTATCACAAATTAATGTCCTGAGGTTGAATTCACGTGTTAACTTAAGCATCTAAGAATAAACTTGAACTAGTTTTGTCACAGTTGGAATTTTTTTGCCTACATTTAGAAGTGTATTTGTTCATACTCAGCTGTCAATCTTCCTCGTGATTATCAAATAAAAAAATAAAGAGAGAAAAATTTCCTGAAGTAAGAGATATTTAACAATAATTTTTGGGTTTTTTGCATTTGATATAAATTTTCCACAGTGTTTTGCAGAACACCTAGTTTCCATATTTCCAATAATGCTATACATTAAAAAAATATATGCACCTCTTTTGTTTTTAACATGCACAGATAGCAAAAATGCATCTGCAGCTGAAGTCATTACATTCCTAACTATCCAAGTAGGCCTAACTGGTAATACAAGGATGTACTTGCTTTCGCAGTGTATTTTAAACTTCACAGAATGCACTGCTGAACTCAACAAACCCAACTCAAGAAGTCTTATTTCTTGCTGAAGGGATATTGAAAGAGGAAAAAGTCACACCTCGACTGTTAAAGACTGATCCCACTGGCCTCAAAAAATCTGCATTAATTTATACCAGGTATATATTTTCATCTAAAACATTCTTAAAAATATTAAATAATAAATTAGAATCTTTGTATGCACATATTGTAGGCTTGCCTATTTTTTTTTTTAGAGATGGCACAAAAATGACTTTGCTCTCTTTTCCTTTGCCTGTTTGCCAGACTATTTTGCAGAACACGCACAAAGCTTCAAGATTGCTCACAACATCGATGATTAGGGAGCCCAAATAGAGAGATGCTACTGGCCAAAACCAGGGTAAACAGGAGGTAGTTAAGGAGGCTTAAGCTTCTGTCTCCACTTCTGTTTTGTGGTGCTGGCACTTCAGCTCCCAGCACAGTGCCACAGCTTTTCACTGGCTCCTGCACTCCCTGTGCCAGATGGAGGGAGCCAGGGGGAAGCTGCAGTGAGATGGGAAGTGTGAGCTGTTACCTGCTTCAGGCTTGTGTGATCCAGCAGCAGAAGGGACAGCCTCCATGCCCACTGGCAATGCATATCTGACACGAGTTTTTTTCACTTCCATCCCATGCACTGATAAGTGGAAGAAGAAAGAAGCCCAAACATGGATGGGTAACAGCTTTCTGGGGGAAAGATATAGGAGTGTCAGGTTTTCTTTCTCTAGCAAAACCTGAATCCGTGACAGTTATGGATATATTTGTGTGCACTGGTCTCAAATTACTCTGTTGTGCCCCTGAAATCAAAAGCTGCTTTTTGCTGGGTGGCTCTAAGACACTGCTTACAGCCACGATAAATTGAGCTGGAGGGAGCTATCTCCAAGGTGCTGACAGGATGGCTACACCTCACATCTACAAGTCCAGATACCCATTTATTTTTTTGGCTCTGCCATTCATGCCAGAGAAAGGCAGAAGACAATGTTATGTTCAAATTCCTTTGTGTGATTCATATTTGCAAGCTGCCATATAAAAGGGTTTCTATATTTCATATTTCCTTATTCTACACTACAAATCAGGAAAAGAGCTGTGTGACACAGGCCACTATTCACTATTGTGATTTTTCTTCAATTACACTGACGTAGATTCTGCTTTAAAGCCTCTTATGGGTTGTGATCAGCAGATTATTTCTATCTGTTAAACACTCTCAGTTGCAATAATATAAAACAGAAACCCACACTGCACTGTGTTTTAAAGCAAGGTGTTCAAGAACGGGTGTAAATCTCATAAAATATGTGTACAGCTGTTACAGTTACTGGGCCAACAATGGGAAACCATACCTATGTCCAAGGAAACTGTGTTTTCCAAATTTTTTGGAAGCATTACACTCCACAGCACTGCTCTTACATGCAAACAGACAGGTGTGACTGCACATAAAAATGCGTAGTCTCTTACAAAATCAGAAGCCATGTGCTCAGGAGAGAACCAAGAAAGAAAATTGAGACTGGTTTTTGACTCTCTTTGAAATAATTTGGAAACAAACAGCAGTTAAGAACAAAACATATGTCTGGGAGTCAATGACTGGGTAAATCCTATCTAAACTTATGCAGGTTCCATCCTTTACCTCTACATTTCTGTTTGCACATGGAATTGTACTCATAGGGAATTACCACAAGATAATTACCCAAAATGGGCTTCTGATTTGATTTCAGTTCCAGACAGAGCTCCACATTTCAGAAACTGGAGCGTTGGTGGAAGTATGATCTAAGAGACCTTGTAATCACTTGGCATGGAGACCTATCCTCCTGTCACCAGGAGTAGTCCTCTCCCTCACAGATGAGACACATTTGTCAGGCACCTTGGGAGATTTATATTATGAATGCCTATGTCATAAATTCATCCCTCAAAAAAGTACCCTTGATGCTCAGAGTTACCTGGTTTCATCCATTTCAGCTTTTGAAAAATTGAAATGTTACTGCAAGGACTGGAACAAAGTAAGAAGATCTGAGCCCAGAATGGCATCAAGCACCCACTAAACTTGGCTTGACTCATTTTTTTAACATGAGCACACAGATCATGAGTAGTTTTAAATAAACAGAATTTGTGTTTGCCTGTTTATTCTTATTTGC
The DNA here is from genome assembly GCA_013400495.1 of Nicator chloris. Lineage (NCBI taxonomy): Eukaryota > Metazoa > Chordata > Aves > Passeriformes > Pycnonotidae > Nicator > Nicator chloris. The sequence goes on from WAAE01016296.1 coordinate 72,798, forward strand.
CGAAAGCACACGAAAGATTACTATAAACTTGTCAGAGAAACGAAATATTTCCTAATCTGTATTTTGAATCAGTAACCAACCTTGAAGTGGTAATTAAAGATGAAGTCATGTTAATGTTGTAATGAAAGTGCCTTCAATACTGCAATTGAGCCAGAAGTCATATTCTTAAAAAGTACATTTTGCTAGTTAAGCAATTATCAACATAGAACTTATTGAGAGGAACTTGAAATAATTTTTGGGCTTAAAGCTTTACCATTAAAGTGTTTTCACTGACAGTGTAAGTTAATTTGTTTTTAACTCAGATGACAAGTTTTGTATCCCATGAAGAGATGGAATGTGTTAAAGGAGAAGAAATCCCTGCAGGCCAGACATTCCAGTAGCAGCAGTGGTTAGAGCTCTTACTCCCACTTGAATATAACTAAGAGCTTCCTCCTCCCTGTTTTCCTGAGGCTTTCATGGAAAAAAAAATGCACAGTGAATGATTTTTACTTTTTAATTCTATGATTTTAATGGTTAATAAACTGATAATAGAAAGAAGGCTACCTTAATATTCTAAAATTTATAAATACAGTATACAAACCATGTGATTACTAAGCTTTTACTTAGCACACTTGCTTTTTTTGATATATAAATAAATATTTAAGAAATATTTAAGCCCTAGTAGGAATATTTTGAATGAAATTCTACATTCAATTTCACTGTGTCCCCTTCCTGCAAGACTATTTTTTACTGCAGCCTTCTGTGAGTGGAAAATTCAGATAAACCCACGTTTGAGGCTATTACAACTGGCATTAAATTTCGTTTCTGAACTCTTCCAGTGACTTCATTAATTTTCTGAAATTTAGCTATTTTAGGCTGCAGAATGAGAAAGAATAAAAAGAAATAATAACATTCTCCTGTGACAATACTGTTTCTAGTGCACTGTCAGTGATCACTTCATAGCTCACCAATAGTTTACACAGCATGAAGAGAAAACATGCAGGCAGGAGGGCTAGTTGACACAATTCCTTTATGGTTGCTGTCCATAGAGTTGTAAAGCTATTTTTCCAACCTTGACCCTTATGTAAGCAATTGGAGAGTATTTCCATGAATCTGCAAACAGGCTGGCTGAAACAATAGTTCTTCTTCAGCTCTGTGGTGAGAACTGACACTTAACATGAAGCCAATTTAAATGTCAACGTTATTAACTGTTTCTCTGCTGATCAGTCTAGCAGAGCCACACATCTACCACTTTTGCTCACAGCATTTCATATTTCAGACAAATGGAATGGCAGGCAACTCCTGGGTTTGACTATAAACCTCTGGGGGAAGTGTGGGACGATGCAATTATAGGACTTTATTCAATGTCAAGTTTTGAGGGATTTCAAATGTAAAAAAAAATGCTCTCATTTACGCATTCACTTGGGCATGTACTCCTCATACTGCTGTAAGGAATATGTTTCCATTTGCAGAGCAGGAAGGGATCAGTGACAGGCAAAACAGCAATCAGAGAAAAGGTGCACTCAAGCGAAAGTGCTACAGGAGGGGGCACCCCACCATCACTGGGGTACATCACCTTGATGTTATATACACAAAAATTAACCAACCCCTGCATCCATTTTACCTCTCATCAGCTCTCTATCTCTAAATGGTATCTCTGATTTTACAGAAGTTTCCTCAAATGGTTCAACATAACAGCTGGAAAGTTGCTCATGCTGCACTTGGCTGAGATCTGCCAGTGTTCACCTGTGCCCCACGGACTCTGCAAGTTACAGAGCAGCTCTCTCTGTGCCAGACATCTACAACAACATCGTCTGCAAACCTCCTCTTCTGCCTCCAGATGTATGTGAGGATACAAACACCATATTAAACCTCTGTCTTTCTCTTTTTGACAAGCTATTAAGAACATCCAGTCTTCTCCCCTATGCTCCTTATAAAGGGACTAATCTGTCCTTAATGCTTTAGCTTAAGGGAAAAAAAAAAAAAAAAAAAAAAAAGATGGGCATGCAAATCATACAGGATCTAACCAGAGATGACAAACAGTACATGTGATACAGCTAATATGAAAAACATCCTTTTCCCCCAACCCTTTATTTAAAACTCTTAATTGTTATTAATTGCAATAGAAATTTGGGGATGTAACCAAAGATTACATTCATTATATTACTAAAACACACTCTTTACTCTAATTAATTTTCAATACACATTAGACTGCATTTTGTTACGATCTGCACAGATATTAACTCGAACAAAGCACACAGTGCTGTAGTGTTATTAACTCATATTTCATTGAAAGGTCATTCTCCCCTTGGTTGTATCTAGAGGGGGCTGGAGTTAAATACCTCAATATCCTATCTGCAGAATATAAATGGAATTGCAGAGCACCATTGTTTGTTCTTAAAAATTCCTGTCTCTCTTGCTTACAGAGCCTTATCTTGTGGTCATGATGTGGGTATGTGCAAGGTGCCCACCAAAGCTCTCATGAGAGAGCAACAGCTCTGCAGACATCAAGGTCGGTGAAAAAGGAGGGGAGGAGGATGTCCAGGCACAGGAGCAAACTCCTCTTCCTGAGGAGGAAGCAGTGGCAGAGACAAGGTGTGATGAACTGACCACAACCCCCTTTCCCTGTCCAGGAAGAAGGTGTGGGGAGGGTGTTTTTAAGATTTGGTTCTATTTCTCATTATCCTATTCTGATTAGATTGATAATAAATGGGACTAATTTTTCTCCAGGTTGAGTCTGTTTTGCCCATGACACTAACTGATGACTGATCTCTCCCCATTCTTATCTTGACCCATGAGCCTTTCATTATATTTTCTGCCCCCTATCCAGCTGGGGAGGGAATAACAGAAGGGCTTTGGGGCACACTTGACATCCAGCCAGGGTCACACATCACAGTGCAGAAATACAAATGCAGAACTTCTCAGGCTATCAGACTCTTTCTGGATCTCCTCTTAAAAAATCCAGCTTTTCATAGTTCATTAGGTTTGCTGTCAGTTGTGTTTAAATCCATTTCAAAGATTTGCATCTGGAAGACAATAAGATTTTCTTTTTTTTTTATGTTGTGTTATACTCCTAGTTTTGGGCTCACAAGAAGCCATGTAGGAAAGCAGTGAAATTATAGGTGTGCTTTCTCATTAAGCTCTATCAGAAGTGGGGCAGGCAACATTCCTGCCCAGACTATGCATATGCATGAAAAAAAAGCGGCCAGTTTTAAAAACATAACAAAACTAACACCTACACAGGCTTGTGCTGTTGCAGCGAACACATATCTCTGAATACACTGACTCTGTGCTTCAAGAATGCTTCTTCCCAAACAATTTTTAATGACCATTCCTAATCTCCAGCAAATAAGAAAGCTCACTGTGCTGTTTATGATTTTCACTGCTGCGTGTCACTGCTCGGTTTCATTTAATGACCTACAATCTCTCAACACTTAGCAATATACCTTGTGCAAACTACACACCACTTTCCTTCTGAAGCATCACTCTTGGTTTTTCTGCCCACACTCCCATTGCGTGGGTGGCACATAAAACTGATACCTCTTCCTGCTGGTGCAGTTGCCACTTTTCATCTCTAGTACAATATCCATCTAATCAGAGAGAGCCTGTAAATGCAACTTAAAAGAGCAGGTTGTAATTTCATTAAAGATGTATTTACTGAGCTAAAACAGCTGTTCTGGGCTGGAATGCAAAAAAAGGCCTATGTGATTGCTACTCAGTCATTTTTAAGGCAACTGAAAAATACATTTGCTGAGCTAACCTCACTCTCCCGAAGAGCTGGCACTGCTAACTTCTTCTGTATAAAAGGTTTAAACAGTTATTATAGTGTGTCATAAATTTTGACTTGTAATTGAAAATCTCTTCACTTCCTTAAAAAAAAAAAAAAGTACTTATTACTTGCTATATAATTACAGACCATGCAGCTGCTCTCCTCGGCTTCGCTAGAAAATCTGAAGACATGAAACACTGCACAAACCTTATTCAAATGTTATTAAATTGCCAGTCATAGATCTGCCACTCTCATACTGTAGGCTCTCAAATAATGTCATTTTCTCCCTGTTACCAGGACTAAAATGTAGAATGAAAAGTTGATCCAGGTCATATTGAGTTCCATACCACACAGGAGACCATCAGGTCCTTGGAAGGGAAGTATAATCTGTTTCTGCTGAGCAAACATCAAAGGGAAAGATACCTGAACAGGTGTCTAGAAAAAAAAATCAGTGCATAGAGACAAATTTTATTTAATTTTCAATAGGTCTTAATCATTATGCATGGCCACAGTTGTCTGAGTCACTTTGACACAATCTTTTTGCCACTTCCTTGTGTCACTTATAATGAGAAAAAACTATTCATGGAATAGTGAACCTCATGTTGCAGACAAAGGCATAGGACTGGTGACCCCACAACATCCTGTTCACCTCCAGTAGTTTGACATGAGCCATACTTGATTAACTATTCCCCACCCTTTGTGCACTGGGGAGGCTGTGGTGTGAGGCTGAATTTTTAGAGCAATTAAAATAAAATATACACCATGTGCCTCTACTTTTGATTCACAATGCATTTCAGTCTTGGGTCACTGATTTGAAGTGGACAGCTCCTGGAAAAAGCCTTTACATACCTCAGACTTCACACTGGGTTTTGATTCTCCCTGTTGATGCAGTATCAACATTTAGATCAACAAGATATTCATTTGCTGGGACCAATTTAGGCTCCAACAAGAATTTTAAGCACTGAGAAATATAAAAAATTCTTTATCACAGTGGTGCAAAAGAACTATGAAAACAGTTATCACACATTACTCACACTACTGTTTTCACCTAGTATTTATAATTTTTTTAATTCCTGCCCAGTCACACACAGAGGAGCTCCATGACACATATCACAGTCTGAAATCTCAAGTCAGGTCTCCAGGATGTTGGCTAAGTAACTTCCTTTGACCACTAGTGAGACCAATGTTTCCCAGGCATTTTAAAAACTGCAACTCAATGAATCACTTTAAGGTTTTAAATTCAAAATACAGACTATCATGGTTGGTTTAGATCATCAGTTTGAAACAACTGAAATTGGGAATGAAGTTTTGCACTATCAGAATAAACTGCCTATTCTCAGATTTGAAGCATGGTTATTTATATACTCCTGGCCAATTACACAGACAATTTGACAAATAGCCAAATTATTTTTTTATAAAGAGTCATGTTTTCAAACATAGTAATTTCTTTAGAAGTTGGAGTTTTTTTCTCATTTAATCCAATTGCAACTGGAGATGCTTACAGTCCATCAGGGACCTTTATAATTAGGACTTTAACAGCCTGAAATTATTTTCCAATTACTACTCAACACACCAATCAGTGCAGCAACACTGTTCACGTTTGTCACCAGAAATCACTGGGGTTACTTTTCTCTTTGCTTTCACATGAGTTACTAAAAAAAACTAAAACAAGGTAAAGGCAGAAAAACAGACAAGGATTTCTGAAAGACTATGGATCCACTATCACTGATTCTGGTATTCACCAGGAGCAAACTACAGGAACAAATGCATACAAAAATTCAGTTTGTCCCACTTCACTGTCACTGAACTAGACACTTTTGAAAGCTGAAGCAACAATAGACACATTGAAAAATCTGCAGTAATTGTTGAAACAGGTACCTACTATAACTGTCTTGCAATCTAGGGATGAAGCCAAAATGAAATTATTGAAAAAACTAAAACAGACAGATGTGCAAAGAACATTGTAAGCTGTAGAAACAGGAAATTTTTATTGAAAGTTATAAGACAAATAGCTCAGAGATCTGCTCAGAAGTATTTATGCATGTAGGAAGAATAACAAAGGGAAATCCTTGAGGGCTTTATATTTCACTGTAGATGTTAAAACACTTAAAATACAGAAGCTCAGAAGCTGAAAGATAATTTTTCTTTTACTTAAAAAAAACAAACCTCAATTTTAACAAGGAGAAATCATTTTGACATTCTTTCCTAATGTATAAAATTTCAATATCATAATTTTCTCATCCATCCATTCATTCAGATTACATCTGGCCAAATTTCTTTGCTGGTATTAAAAAATCCCAAAAAAACCAATAGCTTTTGTTTCAGAGGGTCCAAGTTTATCTTCCTTGATTAAGCATCACGTAGCATGGTTTGGAAATGTCCACTTTTTGGACAGTGAAGATATGCTCACATATCGTGCTATATAAATAAACAAATATAGAACAGAAAGCATACAATGCTAATTATCAGAGGCACTTGCCTCCAAAGTGCAGATTTTGGAGAAAAGGAAGGGATAGGGTCAAGAAAAATATCTAATAGAAGTGCAATCTAACTAAAGACACGGTGGGTTCATCATCTATTACTTTTGCTTATGAGACCTAGAAGCAGATGTGATTTAAAACAACAGAAGTAACACAAAAGCAAGACTAAATCACAGAAACAGAATGTATTTACTGTGGACTACTCTACAATACCTAGCTAAAGAGCAAGCAAAGAGAAAAATCCATCCTGACATCCAAAAGTCTTCTCTTGAAAATAATATTTTGCGTATTACATTCAAACACATCTGTCACTATAATAAGCAAAACAGCTACATCACTTTTTAAATTTGTTTTAACTGCAAGAAAATTAATTTTTTTAAAAGTACATATATATACACACACATATGTATCTAACTTACATAGAAATGTTTTTTCTAGATTATGTATTTTTCCATTAGTATATTTAACTGATGGAAAATATCAGCTATGGTGGAGGAAAAAAAAAAGAAAAAGAGACACTGTTCATGTGTACTGCTAAAATTAAAACTGTGCAAAAATAAATCAGGACTCATGGTGCCAGAAGGACTTGTTGGGTTGTGGAGACCTGGGTTCTACTTCCTGTTCCCAGAGATATTTCCATGTTGAGATTTTTTAATGAAATAATGATTCAGCATCAAAACAAGAAAGAATTCCAGAAAATGAGGCCCAAATAGTGCTCTGTTAGTTGAAAGGAGCCAAACTAATTTAAAATCCTTTTGCAGGAGAGACTCCCTTCCCCTGCTCACTAAAATTTTCTCCTTGTTTGTTCCAGACTAAATTAATCTTTCCTGAACACAGGGGGCCTGTTCCAGATTTCAACTCTGCTTTACACTTCTGCTAGTCTGGCTTTTTGTTTCCTCAAGAGGAAGGTTTCTCTCCAAGACTTAATAGACATGAACCGAGGAGCCAGCAAAGCCCACCATACTCTGCTTGTAATTCACCTTGCCAGTGCAACAGAGCAACTTTCCTGCCAAGTTTTCTCCCTCTTGGTATCAGCACATCATTCTGAAGGCTACTATCCCTATTACAGTCCTAAAATATCTTTACTGTCTCCAATAAATTCACTGAATACCCATGTGCTCACAACACCTACACATCACTTTTCTTTCCTCCACAGGAATCCGTTACCTGGACAATTCACCCAGGCTGGCTTTCCCTGCACAGCTGCCTCTGGAGCACGATTTGTAGTGCCAAAAGAGCAGCAATGTGGGAAATAAATCTTGGCCACAACGTCAAAGAACAAACTCTGGGTAGTAGGGATGGATCCTGGAGTTGTGCAACAACGAAATCTGAAAGCAAACGTGAATGTGGCTCTCACCTTCCTCTTGGTAAGTCTGCATCATCTTTCTTCCAGCGGACTGTGGGTGTGGGATCCCCCTGCACCTGGCACCGGAAATCCACAGCCTCCTCCTCCAGCACCACCTGGTTAATCGGTCGCCTGAGAAACGTGGGCCGCTCTTGAAAGAGACATTAAAATTCCACAGTGAGTCAGAGGGCTGAAATGAGCACTTTTGGACTTTTCAGCATCTTGTTGCTTACCCATCCATCAAACACAAAGGAGCCTGAGCTCCACCAATTCAGACAAGTGGAACTGAGGATGTGCATAAAGGGCCAGGAAGAGGGCTGCCAGGCTGGAGAGGTGGGCTGTCCCATCCCACCCTACAGCAAGAGCCACCAGAAGGCAGCCTGTGCCACGCCTGACCAGCCACCTGCCAGACAGCAGAGAGGCCTCTGAGGCCGTGCCCCTCCCTGGAAAAGCTGTGGCTTTTCTCTCAGTGCTCATATGGAGCCTGAGCTGGGAGCTCCTGCTGCAGCAATGTATGAGCTGCCAGTGGAGTCAGCCTGCCTCTGGCAGTGATCAATATCTTGATGCTTCGGAGGAAAATTCAAACTCTGTCTTAGGCACCTCAGGCAATTGTGAACTGTCGTGCACAGGACAGAGCTTCCCTGATCTCCATCGCCAACTTCACCATGGAAAACCAAATTAAGGTCTGAATAATAACTTCTGTTTACCCTTGTTATGCTAGGCTGCACGGCTACAAATAGTATTAATCACCATAATGTTGTACAGGCCCGCTTAAAACCCAGATGCAGAGCCACAATCTCATCTCGGTTACACTGGTACAAAATCCAAGCACCGGTAATTTCATTTGAAAGGATGTCACTGGGGTTAGTTTCCAAGTTGCCTTTGGATGGCACAAATTTTGTTCTGTCCTCTCAGCCATACCACACTTTTATTGTCATAAATTATTTATGCTAGTCAAACCATTATAAGGCTGGGTTTATATGAAACAGTATTTCCACTCGAGACAGGGATTTATCATAAAGACATTTAAAACTGATTACACAATATGTTTCACATTTCACTCTCAGCAAGTTAAGGGGTATGATGTCACTTTAAAAAAATTACTCAGAATTCACACAGATGCAAGCAATACCAGATTCTGACTCAGGCAGTTTGTCTTGATAACTACAGAGCTAATTTTATAGGTTTGTTATGCATGATTATTATATGCAAATAATTTTTTAAAAAAGTTAGAAGAACTTTATTAAGGTTGAAAGATCGAGCAGGCCACACTGACAGAATTAAGGCTCTCTGCATGCCTTTTAATCAATTCCTTTCTGTTTATGATGCCTTATGGAACTGGTTGCAATTTTATGATCACACACCATTTTTTCCCCAAACATCTCCAGATTGTTGGTATTCATTTCACGAGCAGGTGTTTAGCATTGTGCTTTACTTGTACTGTTTAGAGGGTGGCCTTGTCTTACTACTCCAACTGCACTTCCAAGACAGAATTATTAATTTCCTCATGACCTCTATTATAGCAATCTTTTGCTTTATAATACCTCACTTATTTTCATAGCTCCTCTCTGAGGTACGATAGAGATCTTAGAAAACAAGGTAAAAAGTATCTGCTAAATTTTGATGGTTAACCTGAGCCAAAAAACTGACTTTTTTTTTTTTTTTTTGAGGGGGTGGGTAGAGGTTGGGTGGAAATGAAGGTTTAATTTTGTGTGTTCAAAGCTCAGCTTCCTTTAATTCAGCTGCAGACAAGAAAGCGTTCACCACTCCTACAAATCGGAATATCGGTCAGAAAATGAGGAACACAAAACCACCTGTTAGTAATTATGGAAATGAGTGACAGCATCACACAGGAATTCCTTATTAGCAGGGAAACCTATTGGCAGGGGAAAACATATTTTGTCAGCAGAAGAATAGACATGCTCAAGAATCTAGAGCACTTTTCCAGATGACAGAGATAAAAGCATGTCTAACGGGCAAAGATTCCTCTCCCCAAGCCATTGCTTTTGTCCTATTCCTATCCCTGCCCAGGATGTGCAGATTCCAGCAATGTTTGGGCAAGTAAATTCACTTCTAGGCTCTCTGCTTATACTGAAATCTTTATAATTTCCCATTTTAAATCTGTGTACAAGCCGTATCCAGCTGCTGACTGTTTCCTTACTCCTTTTGTCTTTTTTTTTAGCCCAGAGATATCACTTTTCACACCTGTGACCCAGCAAGTTCACAAGTCCAATTCCCCTTCCAACTATCCCTGCCTCTCCCTTCTTCATACCTCACAGCAAATGGACTCTTCTCCACTGAGTGTTTGGTCTACACTTGAACTGGAGCTCCTTTTCCCCAGGTCACCCAAATACAGCCCATCCACAAACTTAACACAAGAAAAACCAGCTGAAGTACCCAAGGACCCTCCCAGGAGAGGGACAGCAGCAGGAACACAGTGCAGATACAGGAAAATGCTGCCCAGATCTGGATTCATAGGTTCTCTGGTGTATGAATGGGTGACTCTATAATTTTTTTTTTTTTTTGGGAGGTGCATATTTGGCTAAATTTAGTGAAAATCCTCTGGACAAGCCAAAAAAAGAGTACATCTCTGCCATAGTGTAGCTCTTCCCAACGTATTTTAGGTACCTGATATTCAGTATGAGGCACCTGCACTTCTCAGAACAAAAAGCTTCCTCTATTCCTCTCATTCCTGCCCCTCTCACTCCAACTATCCCCTTTGTCTCCAGACTGCAAGAACTTCAACATTCTTAGAGAAGAGTGAATTATTTTGTCAATTTAATTTTGTCAACTACAATCAGTTGTCCAGTTAGGCATGGAAAGTTCTGGATAAAGACATTTTAATTTGATAAACTTATTAAAACTGAACAAAGCAAAAAACAAACAAACAAAAACCACAACAAAAAGCCAAAACAAACAAAAAACCAAACAAGCAAACAAAACAAAAAAAATCAACCAAAAAACCCCCCAAACCCCAAAACAATTATTTTCAATCCTAATGCTAAGCAATGTACTTGGCCCATCTGTAACTATGTGAATCTGGAAAGGAATATTTTAATGACACTTTCTGCAAGTTTGCAACAGCATCTTTTTCACAAATTCTCTCCTAAGAAGAGCTTAGACCAACTCCTGCTCTCAGCTCATACACAGCACTCTCTTCATTTTGGCATTTGTTTTTCGATACATGATCCTAAACCAAGAAATTCAGATCCAGTTCAGCACTCCAATTTGTGATTTAGAGGCCCTGGTTCATCCCCATTGAATTTAAACAACTCTGTATGTGTCTGTACACTGGCTTGGTCTGCATACAAAACTCATTTCAGACCAGGTTTACAAAAAGCTGCGTGTAAACAGCTAAGAAATTACAATGTGCATACTTATGAAATTGCTACTTGTGGCTGTAAATTGTCCTATACAGGAGATGAGAAAATAAATTCCTGTCTCATTTTGAGGAGAACCCAGCTGAGGAGAAAGTAAATGGCCCTGAGGTCATTAGATAAATCACTGGATTCTACATCAAGGCAATTTAGGAGAATACACTTTTAGGAGAAAAATAGTTCGTTTCATATCAGCTTTTAAAACTGTGTATTTTCAAAAACATTTAAGAAGTTGCTAGAAAATAATAATAACTATGTAAGGACAGAGCCCAGTTAGCAAGGACATGCAAATACCAACAACTGCTGCTTCAATTTTTCCATCATTTCTGCATTTTGCACAGCGTGAATCAGGAAAGAACATGTTATCTCTTATGTTGTTTCCTGTATTTGTATCACTCAGAAAACCCCTTGAATGTGTCCAATAGCTAATTATACAGCAATAAAGTGATCTGAGTGAATGCCATTGCCAATGCAATTAACATTCTTTATGTGAGATTAACTGGATTTGAGTCACCTGCATAACTTGCTTACAATGTTAATCTCTCAGGAGACAGAGCACTGCTTGCCCAAGCATGCTAAATAAAGAAGGTTTCTTTGCACAGCCAGGTCAAATTTAGTTTCAGAGCTAATGTTGGGGAAAAAAAAATCTTTTTCATGTTTTTTCTTCTGAAATGGTTTGCCCATAAATAAAGCCTTGTGGTATAATTAAATACTGTTACTCTGTCAACAGCATCCAGAGAACAATATATTGGAGAAACAACATGAAAGGGTGATAAATTAAAATCATAGGCATATATAAAAATTTTAATATAGCTATTTTATAAGCTTTCACTGAGTAAATAAAGTACCCACTTCCCAGACTTTCTCTGATGAATATTAAAAATCTTTGAAGAGAACTATAAAATAGGTCATGGTTATATGTCATGTCAACCAGTCATGCTATTACTAAGGTGACCTTTATAACTTCAGAATAAACTTTGCTTGCAGTTATAAAAGGGGATTGTTAATGCAATCTGGACACACACCTACAATCTGTTGCAGTGCTTGAGGTATGTGTTGCAAGGAAACCTACAGATCAGAGCCAGAAACAGCAACATGCTTTCCTTGCTTTGGGTGCTGACACAAGCTAACCTCAGAACTCAATTTTTCCCATCTTTAGCAATTGGTCTGAGTATCACAGTCTATTAGAGAGACTCAGATGACCTTCAGATGTATTATTGCCCTTTCCCTGTTCCTCAAAAAGTTAGACAGCCATATATGGGGCCTCAATCGAATTAAAATGATCCTAACTACCTTAATACATTTTCTCTGCTGAGGCAACTGCTAGAGTGAAGGATTTGATGGTCCTCATAATGTAGAGCCCCAATCTGATTTAGAATTGTTCTTGTTTTGCCTGTCTTTGCTGGATAGAAGACATCATTTTTCTAAAATGTTTTTGTGTTCAGAAAAGAGTATTAAAACAAATTAAAAGGCTTTGGGGAGAGATTTAACAGCAAATAGTTACATTTAAAAGCTTTTTGCACTTTAGCATTCTGATTCAAAAGGGAAAAAAAGGAAACATCAGATGGTTGGAAGTAAGTTTCACTTCAGAATGCTGTCAACAGCATAGATATGTCATTAAATGTAATGTGATCTGGATGAAGGAAAGCTCTCTGCCAAAAAAAGAACACGTGGAAGAAGACAGGATATTCTGATCTCACTGAATTTACCTATGTTGGCCAAATAAATGGAAATAGAATTTCAAAAGCAGGTGGTTTTATATTTATAGACATTCTTCTGCTGCATCTTTTTAGGCACTTTTCCCTTTCTCATTTGAGAAATAATCACTTGTGTAGACACTGCAGACTCCTACACTCTAAGCAGCACCCAAGGTGTGATGAGCTTGCACAGTAAAGGTATGGAACTCCAAAAAGAGGCAAATGCAGTCAATGAATGTTATCAGTTGCTAGTGGTTTTTCTCCTTTTATACACATCTACAATCACGTTAATTGCAGTTTTTACTGTCTGTTACATCTAGACTTTGGGGACCAAATGAGACACTTTTTTCAGAGCTGTATCGTTATCCTGTAACAACTTCTTGGTATGTGTGGATAACAAATATTCTAAAGCTAAACTGGCATTTTGCAAACTGCCACAAGTAGACTGCAAGTGGAAAATACAGGGATTTGAAGAAAACCAGGAGGAGATTTGATCTGAAGGACAAAATACCTGCTGCTGATTTCTGTGTCTTGACCTATGGATGCATACCTGGTGTTGGTAGATTTTTCCAGGTGACTGGGAAATCTTTCCAGGATACAATGGGCCAAGATTCTGCTAAGGCCTTCCACATAAGCAGAGCTCAAGAAAGTAAAATGGGGCAAAATGTCTTCATTAAAAGGATTTGGGGGACTTTTTTCTTCTAATGCCGTGTCATCATAGCATACTTTTTTTGAAAGTAGGGTTTCTCTTTCAGCCTGACAATATCTACAGAACATCAAACACAAATACTTCCTCCAAGCATCAGAGAAAAATACCTCTTCATCCCAAAGGACCTTATTAGCTGAAAAAAGGTTCAGATACCAAAGATAAAATCAAAGATTAATCCAAACTAATCTTTAATATGTCTAAATTGACACATCTTTTAAAGATATTTTTGTACTCTTCTTACTTATGCTTTATATTCTTTTGAGGCTTTTCTAAATATATCTTTTTCCACTGCTTGATGCCAGCCTCTTGAAGTTGATATACTAAGGCTTCCATTGATTTCACTGAGCTTTAGAATCAATATACAAGATATACCTTTGTACATTCTCTTCAAACATGCCATTTTAAGTGCAAAGGGAAATAAAAGAGCACGAAACACTTAAAACAACTTGAAAACTTATGTCAGAGGAGTGGAGTAGCATGACAAAATGATAAAGGTTATCTTAAGGAGTAATTTCTTCTTTATTTAATTTCTGGCTCCGTATTATGTATTTACAAACAAAGCTTTCTTACAAATTGAAATTAAACTGTTTCTGTTTTGCATCTTGCTTTAATTCTGTTCAGCCAAGGGCTACAAGCCCAAACACAAGCAATGAAGCCTAATTTGTATCACTTACACTTTGGAAATTGGCCTTTAGAATAGTGTGCACATAATAATCAAGTCCCATGCTGCCTCTTTTTGGGAACATTAGGAGTGAGGTTATTAACTCCCTTTAAAGTGCAACTTAAGACCGTGACAGACCCTGTCTTTCTGCTTTACTCCAAGATTACACATTGGAGCCTCATAAAGGCAAAACGTAGCAGTAATGCTTGAAAAGGAAGACTAACAAAATGTAGTGCATCTTCGTCACTATTCAAAACACAGTTTTGGATAGCACTGAGTTTATGATCTTTATGGTATTTTACTGTGAAAGCCTGCCAATTTTCTGCTAATAGAAGAATCATGACTTGGGAACAAAACTAATGCAATCTGCATAACAGCATACTGTTAAGAGTGCCTAAATGTTTCCTAAGAAAGACAATTGAAGACAATGTTTCCTAAGCAGATAAGCTTGGAAAGAAAAATGAGAAAGTTCTACATGTATTATTCATAACTATCTCTCAGTAAAGCTTCTTGAATGAGTACCTAGCCAAGTGGACATATTCTGCACATGGGAAAATTTTATTTTCTCCCCCTACTGCTTCCCAAGGTTCTTATGGCCCATTTTATTATTTTTAAACTCAGGAAAAGTGTAATCTTTCAGGCTAGGCTTCCATGCTGTTCCCCTTGGGCCACCAGTTCCCACCACACTGACTCAGTTTTTCCAGAGGCAATGCCTCAAGCTAAATTTACTGTACAGGGAGCCAGAGATCTGTCACAAGTCACATGCAGTAGTTAACTTCAGGTATTACAGAAAAACTTGCAAAGCCAAAAGTAACAAGTAGATGGCTTCTGGAGAGGTTTGAGAGCTAGTATGAAGCAGTTCCTTTTCCTACGTGTGTTTACTAAGGCTCCCTTCACACTGTGGAAAGGGTTTGGAGACTTGTTATTTGGGAAAGGAATGAAAACATGACTGATTAGCTAATTAATATACATCACTTTCCAGAATCAGCACCAGCTATAGGCTTGCCAGTTGCCTATTAAAATTCTCTAAGTCTCTCAGTCAAGATCTCTTTATTTTCATTGTGAAGTCCATTTTCAAATATGTTCAAAGCAATTAAAGTTTGGCACGTGAATGGCACATAAGCATTTCTAGTATATTTTTCATCAAGATATGCAGTATCCCCATGATTCTCAGACCCATGAGTCACATTAGAGGAAGCTGTGGACCTAACATAGGATCCTGGTGGTTTTGCTTGTGTTCAGTGAAGCCAATTTGAACACGCAGAGCCAATCTGACGTTTCCCTGAGTCACTGGATTTATTGGATTTATTGTGAGTGCTTGGAGTGATTGGACTGTCCAGTAGATACATTGCTTCCTGGAAACAACATGGATAACGCTCTCCAGTCACTGTGCACATCCCTGCTCACACATGGGCTGCTGCCTGGAGTCCAGGAACTGAATGTAACTACTGGAAAGCACAGACAAGTCCCCTCCTTTTGTATGGAGAGGACCAGGACTACCCTGGACACGATGTTACAGTGAGCCCAGTGCACCAACACAGAGTTCCAAGGCCAGGAGGCAGCCAGGAAATGGGCACAGGGCACCCAAACCACCTTGTGAGACAGCAGGTCATAACCTGAGCACCTGCTTCCTGCATGGTACTCTTGCACAGCAAAACAAAGGTGGGGAGGTATCTGGCAATACTCAGATAGAAGGGGAAATGCAGATAGGAAGATATCGCAGTAGGGAATTTTAAATACAATTTTCTTTAGGTAGTCTAACACAATTAAGAAGGATTAAAACATCTAATTTCATTTATTGCTGATTTTGTTTGGTATTCACCAAATAGTTTTAGATTGTATTTTGCAAGTTGATTGATATGATTATCCCTGTAAAAAAAATCAGAATATTATAATTGGCTATGTATTATTTTACATATCAAGACGAACCTAATATGTTTCATAGCCCTGCAGGATATGAAATTACATGCACATTTCAGTTTTCATTCCTACAGTTCAATGCTTTTTAACAAATTATTTTCTTAAGGATTTCTTAAGGCTTTGTAGTTTAGGACTGCAATCTGCTTGCTATCCACAGGGAGTATTACCAGAGATTAGCAGTACTTAAACTGATGAAGGAGATATGTCATGTCTCTTTTGCATCTGTATAAAGCTACAACTCTAACAGATCGCCTGCAAAGGGCGTAATAATTTGACAGAGATCCTTTCTCTGGGGTTTTTTTTTTTTTTTTGCAAGGTATATAAGTCCTGTCTTTAAAAGCCACATGTTTCCATGAATCCACAACAAACCAGTTGGAGTGGAGACCTTTTCAGTCTTGAAAAGCTGGAAAGTGGCATATCCTCAGAAAGTCATGGATCCTGCCGAGTAAAAATCTTTCTCTGCCTTTTGTGACTCACATAATATATATATTCTTTTTAAGTGGATAAACAATGTGTTGAATTGCACATACATGCAAACACAGAGATGGCAACACGTGTGACTGGGTTTTCCAGTGCACCATATTAGGCAGAAGGTGAAAAAAATCAGGAGCATCTGCTTCACAAAGGACCTCAGGATTTCTGTCAAAAATCCCTCTGGGGTTACAAAGGGTCTTGTTTGGAATTTCAGTACTGTATCAAGGATATCAAAGAGGTGTAGTAGGAGGGAACATTAATACTATTTCTCTCTCTCTTTGGTCAGCATAGACATGTTTTCCTTAGCAGCAAGGGTTTTTTCCTTATTGATCTTCCTTTGTTTGCTCAGACCCTGTTGACTAATTCCTACAAACCCCCAACTGTAGGATGTATCACAGCATGATTTTGTGGCTTTGTTTCTTATCCAGTTGTTAGCAGGATACATCCAGCTCTAGGTTGGGTTATTACTCTGTTCTTGCTCTGGATCCTAACCATGGGGCAAGTGCTCCTAACAACCAACTTGCCTTGCCCATCAGGTCTAGAATCTCTTTCACACAGGAAGCTTATTCATTTTTAATTCATTCAGCAGCACCAAAAATCTAAATGCTGTCCTGGCTTACAGGGGAAAAAGCTGCTTCGGGTCCTCTCAAAAATGAATGCCAAAAGTTACCTCTATATACTCAAAAATTTGATTTTGGAATTGTCTCTAATGGTGTTTTACTGATCCAATGAGGTGTTTTGTGCTTTCCTACAAAGGTCTGATTTCACAACCCCTCGGGAATATGAAATTATTTCAATAGGCAATCCTGGTCTAAATCTCTGGTAAGCAGGCATTGTCAACTGTGTTAGAAGTAGCTTAATTACATAAGTGAGAGAAAGCATTGTCTTGCAATAACATCTCTGGTTATGCACATCACTGCAGACCTCCAATCAGACTGAAACAATGCGCTGACAAGGAAAATACCGAGCCACCACAGCTCCACCATTATAAACTGCAGCTTTTAAAACCTGGTCTCCTTCTGAAGCTGTGAAATGCACCTTGAGCAGTACTGCTGTGTTTTGTTACCCTTGCTTTGTCTCGTGTTTTGATCAGCCTCCCAGGGTACCCCAGCCTGCGACATTTGTAGGGAAAAGCAATAAAAGCAGGGGTCTCTTTACCAAAGACAGTCAGCTCTGCAGGGTCACTGTCGCGCTCCCCCACCATGTTGGTCCCCACACACGTGTACATCCCTGCATCACTCTTCCTGGTGTTGGAGATCATCAGCTTCCCACCACGGATCTGTTTCAACACAAGGAACATACTTTTAACTTCAGGGAAACAAAATACATCAGGAAAAGCACTACCTTCTCGGGCGACAAGTTCCACAATCAAGACATCCTAAACTTTTGTTTGTAAATATATGTATAGTTTTAAAACTATATACTTAAATATTTAAATATCTTTAAGCTGTTCTAGAACACGTTTTTATTCCACTGACTAATTTCAATTTGCAACTAATTTCAACTGCATTTGATTTTGTTCCTTTGGCTTTCATTAGATTCTTTATAGTTCAAGGATTACATTTCTTGCTGCCTCTTGGCAGCACAGAGTACTTTTATTTCTTGCATGGTGATATGGAAAACACTCTTGATATCTCTCTGAAAAAAAAAGGCAATTTGACTTAGTTTTATTTAGTTAATTTTATTTTACTGGTGTCTAAACAGTTTCCTTGATCACTAATAAAGACAGATTTTCTCTTTCTGTTGAGGCAAACTGATTGAATCTGGCCCAAACAGGGAATTCACCTGACACTTAATACTTTCTTGGTTATAAAGGGTGCTTACAGAGCAGGGTAGTTGAAAGAAATAAAGTAATAATTTGTGGCTTGTGAAGTTGAAGTGTCAAAGGTTAGACAATGGGGTGCTTCAGAATAAGCTGGGAATTTAACCAAAGAAACTTGAGAGTCAGGGAATGATAGCCAGTTCTCTGCCACTCTTTGCTTTTCTACTCTTGAGTACACCCTAGCACAGACAGCCTGATCCACAAACAGCAACAGCTCAGATTCTTTGGCTTGGAATAATTCCTTAGGCATCCAGAGCCACTAACAAGCTTCCTGATAGTACTTCCATATTGAATAAGGTCAACTCTGAATCATTCCATACAACATAAAACTTTATTGAAGAAATATTAATGGTGAAAAGCTAAGCATTTAAAAATTAGGAATGAAACATGCTCTCACCCCTTTAATTCATCCCATTTGCTTGCACAGACCATGATTTATCTCTAATCACTTGATAAGTTAAATATTTCTGCTGGATCCATTTTCATTCAGTACAAGAAATGAACGGCCATAGAATTCAACCGGTGTTACTCATTTGCTCAAACATTTATTCCTTTTCAGGAACAGTAATTCTTTAGAGTATGACTTCAGCCTTCATTTAGACACATCCAAATTACCGCAATAACTATAACATTACCGGTACCATCCTAAGATGTTGGGTTTTTTCCCAGGGATTATTTGTGCACCTCATAGATTTGACTGAATTTACTTATAAACACCTCTCTGATATTCTCAGTTTGGAGAACTGAGATGTAGAAAAGGTAAAACCAAACTGGTCAAAGACATCCGCCAAGTCCTTCATCTAACTGAACACCTTCTATGACTGAATCTCCAGCTCTAATGGACTTCCATTACACTGGATTTACAAACCAACCCTCGAAGAAGCTTGAGCTGGAGAGCCAGACTAGGAGCAATAAACAGCCTTCTCCCCTCATTTGGGAAAGCTCAGAGAGGCAAACTGCCAAGAATAACAACAAATCTCTACGGCAAAGGCCATAAAGCTGTGTAAGTTCTGCTGCACTCAGCTGTGGGCCCTGTGTCTACAGATTAAAAGGCACCTGAGTCGTACTCACACTGATCCGCTCCTCTCTGTCGTCAATACGGACTTTATCTTTCTTCCAGTAGATGGTGGGCTCGGGGTGCCCCCGAGGTGGCTGGCACTCCAGAATTGCAGGCTCTCCAGCGGCCACCACCACATCCGTAGGGTTTTGGCGGAAGTCATCCCGAAGCACTGAAGGGATAAATGAAGGAAAGAGGCAAAAAAATGAATTAATAGAAGTGATGACACTGTAAGCGAAGGGAAAAAAAGAAAAAAGTAGAAACATCTGCTATTAAACAAACAAGTCTCAGCCATTATTAGGTGATGACTGCTTCTTATATTGACTGTAAAAGACCTCAAAAATGAAGCTGGGCAGATATGCCTTTTCATCCAGTGGAGGCAGACTTCACACGCAGGGCTTTTGTTTTTTTCTCTTTTCAGATAAGAGCATTGCTCTGTATTTAAGTTACAAAGATGTGTAGCACCCATTACTCCTCTTAATCTGGACAGGATCACTTTCCATCATTACAAAAGCAGCACTGCAGGTTGGATGTTGAGTTCTTTTCATGACAGAAAACAACCTGCTGAATATCTACCTTGTCCAATTCCAGCACAAGCTCGGTATAAAAGGGACACAACTAATACTGAACTGCATTGTTACACCTTGGCTAAGGGCACTGCCATTATTACTGTTATTATTGTATTTCTGGCATATACATGCTAAAATGGTCACCAGTTCTGAAAGATGTCAGAGAAATAAAACTGATAGCAATGTACTTCTAGCACATTTATTTCTTCCTTCTATATTTTTAGTTCTAATATTTTTGCCACCTTGACCAGTCCTATCCAATAAATTGAAAAGAAAGATTATTTAAATCACCAGGCTGTTTGAGAACTAAGTTAAGCAACACAAGCCAGATTTTTATGAAAAACAAGCTTCTGTAAAGGATTAGGTCCAACTAGCTGGCTTCAGTGTGTTAGAATGATATCCACTTCATCCTTTTTCTTCCATGTGTGTCCTAGTCTCTAGGTTAATTGACATTCTTATAAACATAAAACTGAAAATACCTCTAGATGAGCTACTGAAATAGAATTTAGGGCATTGCCCCTCCCTGAATTTCAGCTACACATGGCTTTCATTACAGCTTTAAAACAGTTCTCGCCCTTAATGGAACCAGGGCCCTCTGAGAAATTAGAAAATACTGTATCCTAGTGAAGGGGCAAGTCAGGAAGAGTTCAGCAGAAATTGCTCAGTCTCATCTCATAAGCAGAGATAATTTACTGCTTTCAATGTTAATAAAATGTGCCCCATTTTAACATTTGGAACTGAATATTTTTCTCTTCTGTAATAAGCCAGAAGAAAAATATGATTAATACATACAAGATTTGGTCTCTGAATAGTCAGAGGTTAGTGGGCTGCATATATCTGGCACTGGAAATGACATGGAGGTAACTTATATTGTTCTCCATTTTGGGATACACAGGTAGGTCCCAGAGGAAAGAGGGAATTAATTGGAAGTTAATTCCTTTTCTAATACACACACACACAAAAAGAGTGACTATTTAGGTCTCGCTCTTGAAGCATAAAATAAAATTGACAGGAGGCAGCTGGCAACAAATGCAGCTCTGGCAAGAACCTGCAGTCTTCTTAGGTGACACACTCAATAGACATCAAAAAACTCAATCTTCAAATATTTCTGAATAATATAAACCTTCTGGTTCAAAATAATCAAAGTGGTAGAAACGGAATTTATACAACTTCAAGATCAAGTAGAAGAAATAACTCATGCTATGCAGAGCACAGAATTAGTATGATGAAGATCATAGGCTGCTGACAATTGGCAATACAACACTTTGCAAAGACAAGAAAGTCAATATCATGGGAATGTCAGGGAAAGAACCTCAGAGAAAAAAAGTCTTACAAAATCATGGTTTTTAGGAAAGCAGCTTCATATGTCTTTGTGATCCCCATGATACACAGGAAGAAAAAGTACTTCTAGACATTGCTATGCCCACATTTGTATAAATGGAAAACAGATAAAAATTAATTTCTGTTATTATTATTACACACAAAATAAGTATTATTTTTATTGGCTTGATTCTACTTGCAATTACAGAACTTCAGTGCAAATCCATTAGTGGAAAATCCCCAGAAAATAAGCAGATGGCACCACATAATGGCTTTTATATTCCTGACTCCTAACTCCTGGCAGCAATATTAAGGAAAGCATTTTCCTTGAACATTTCACACTGCTGTATGAACCTGACAAACACAGTTTCTTGGAGTGATACACAGCAAATTACATTAACTTTCTCTGAATCATCCCAGCAACTGTGTAAGGTTCCAATCAGCCTCAGAATATGAGGCTAAGAGGTGATTTGATTTTATCACATTCCTTTACCCAGTCTCCCTGCAAAACTGGCTTGAATAGAAGACAAAATTGATGCTACAGGCTTTGCTTCATCTTGCTCTGTACCTCAGCACATACGTGAATCTTGAACAGATATATCTCACCATTTCCATCTAAAGCATTCTGTGTTTTGGAGGGGGAAAAAAAAGGTGGGAGAAAAAAAGAAATAGGGAAAAAATAAAGCAGTGACAGAAAAGCAAAGATAAGAGAAAAATGCATCAAATATAAACTAAAGTGAGAAAATAACTTGAAGAGGAAGAGGGGAAACACTAACTTTAGGGAGAGGAAAAAGAAAAAGGCAGGTAAAGGAAGGGAAAAAACCCGAATAAAAGCAAAGAGAAAAACAAGGTATGAGCAAAGGGCAGAGGTTGCCATTCCTGTGATTCAGTATTTTAATGCAATCTAACAACAATGGAATAAAGCACAGACGTTAATTGGATCAGCCCAGTCACCCCAGAACATCCAAATATCACCCCAAGAGAGAGGGAGCAGGGAAGAGGAGGGCAGAGCTTGGCTGTCCTCCTGGAGTGGCACAGGAAGCCACAGAAGGAAGAACCATCAACTGGAAGTTGAGTTTACACGTATTAGCACACTAAATGGAAAAGTTGCAGCACAGCTTAGTGCACTCACCATATCTAATGGTACAATCATCTGTGAAAACAGAAAAATGATTGAGAGCTGCAGAATATTCCTCAGCCAATTATCCACAATTGCTGGGTACTTCCAAACAATTATTGGTGTGCCTCGGCAGACCACCCTCTCCATACACAGGCAAAAGGCTTTTGTTCACTTGAGAAGCCAGCCAACACAAGCAGCACTATGTTGCCACCAGTCTCTTCTTCCTCATCCTGTGCTCTTGCTTTGCTTTATTCCAACTTTATACACAGCTCCCTTTGTGCTTGCACGGGTGTTTCCCTACATTTCTGGGTGTTACCTTATATTCTTTACTGTGAGGGTGGCAAGGCCCAAAGAAGTTCTGAATGCCCCATCTCTGGAGGTGTTCAGGGCCACTCTGGATGGAGTTCTGGTCTAGGAAAGGTGTCCCTGCCCATGGGATACTGGGTGATCTTTAAGCTCCTTCCAAGCCAAACCTTCCTGTGACTTTATGACTAAAAAAGGGGTGCAAAAGGAGAGGATGGCCCCCACACTGCGTGCCAGCCCTGGGACTGCAGCACAGCCGTACCCCAGCTCCCGCTCCCAGCCCGACGGCAGCACACACACCCTCGTGTTTCCAAAGGCAAAGCCTCACAAGGGCAGAAGGTTCCAGATGGCCGAGCCCCACTGTCTGCAAAGGCACCGAGGGACTGGAAGGCTGCAAAGAGCAGCTAAAGCATACACACAGCCTACAATGGCGCTGAGGACAAAAGTTAATTAAAGTTTGATCGGTCTCTTTGTGCCTCAAACAAGCTGATGCTGCTCAAACAAGATAGATGTCTGCGAGCAGCCACAGCAGTCTTTAAGGCAGCAAAGGCCCGTACGGCCATTTGCAGGGAGCCAGGAGTGTAACCAGGGAAAGGGAGCACATCCAGGACAGGATAAACAGGCGGAGCACGCACCTGCCAGAGCGAGGGATGAGGGGCAAAGGAGCAAAAAGGAGCCCCCGCTCCCAAGGCAGCTGCCGACCAGCACCTGCCAGCTTAGGCCCAAATCCAGGCCTCGGTCAAACTGAGGCTCATAAACTCAGGGAATTACATGGAAACCGAATTAATTTCCTCGGCTGAGGTTCCAGCAATTTGTTTAAAGGAAGTGGAGACAAAGCCACGATGTTTATAGGGTAGGACGGAAGGTGGCGGGGTCAAAATTATTCTAGGCTGGATATCCATGCCTTAATCCTTCTTTCCAGTTTTCAGGCCCTTAGAAAGAAAACATTTTTATAGGATTTACATTTACATGATGATTACAAATAACCATCTGTCTGCTTCCACTTTTTCAATCTGGTCCATGTCCCACGAGCCCCCAGCCTGTGGTCAGAGCAGCTAAGCTGGAAGGAAGAAGTGGATGCCCGTCAGGAGGCTTTGGGATAATTGCATTCCTTTCCCACCAGCGCTTGTCTCTCTTACCTCCTCCCCCTCTGTGTGCACGGTGAACATCTGAAATTACCGGGGACAGGAGGGAGAGAAAGAGTATCTTTGTTGCCTTTTTCAATGAATTATAATGTCTTAAAACACAGCTACATCTGTTGTGCTGACTAGAGGGTATAAAGAGATATCAAGTAAATATTAATGTGCTTCTGTAACTTGGGTCCTGGTAGTTCATCTTCTCCCTCCTGTTCTGTTTTGTGCTTATCTCTGGATAATATTATTCTCATATAAAGATTTTAAACAGCCAGATCGGTGGTGGTTTGGTCACCTGCCACACCACAGGTAGGTCTCCCCTGACCCAGGGCACCTCCCCTCAGGCATTTTCCTAAATCCTCATCTCTCTGCCACTGCTTTGGCACTTCCCTCCTCTGATACATACTGATATGAACAATCGACATGAGTTATTAAGTCAAATAACCGCCCAGATGTCATGCAGTGGACAGATTAAAGGATTATTATACTTTAGGTAGCATATGGTGCAGGGAGGTATTTTAGATCGTGACTAATGTGTATGATCTGCTGAAATGGTCCCTGAGCAAGCCAGCACTACCTGCTGAAACAGGGTGACAGAAAAAAAATCCAAGGGGTCACAGACAACTTCCCTTGTGAAGAATAATAACACACTTTGCTTGAAGATGCTGCTGCCTGACCTCTTTGTTTCGGCAACTGTCTCTGCCTCGTTTTGTAAGGAAAATGGTAACAAAAATACACAACCTTGGCAATAGTCCTAGGTAAGACTCTCAGGGAGTTCTTGAGCTCCCTCTGCATGTGCAAAGGAAAAAGCTGCAGCCAGGAAAAAGATGCTACCTTAAAAAAAAACCAAAAAACAAAAAACAAACATATATATATATAAGGAGCTATACATTTTTTCCTTCTGTTTTTCCCATCCTTCGCCTATCTACTGATACTGCCGAGCAGACACGAATGTTAGCTAATACACCATTACTCAAATATGTTCATAGAAGGGAGCCCCAAGTCCATGAGAATCATTTTCAGAGGTGTTAGGATATTTTCAAAGACTCTAGTAACTTCAACAATGTGTGATTAGTGGGGTACCTAGAAATCAAAGAAACTATCAGCACAGGGATACCTGCATCGAGAAACAAAAGGAGAATCCTCTTCCTTGCCAATTTCTTGGGCTTTATCCCTTTTTCTCAATCAGTATTTCATGTGCTTCTGAACTTAGTAACTTACCCAATACTTACAGCTCAAGGCACCTTGCTCTTTATTCTCAGGCCTCAGTAAAGACAAAAATGTGGAGAAAACCTTGAGACATCCTCTACAACTTTTAACTGTTTATATACACAGATATAGACATACAAAAATTATGATGAACATTAATGTCTAAATGTAAAAGCGTTGCTTCTAAAGATGGAATATATTAAACCAGGTGAACAGAGAATTACAGTGTTGAGGTGGGTGAAGCGACAGTGACAAGTAAGGAGACATTCTAAATGGAGTCAGTGGGAGACAGCTGTCTTTTTGCCTCTCCTCTGAACTGCAGTCTGAGGTTTACCCCAACTAGCTGACTGTACAAAGGTCAGGAAAGAAGACAGACTTTTTCTTATTTACAGCGCATGCTGCCTGGATTCATACTTTGAAATCTTTCTAGCCCAGTTAAGGGCACTGCTGACCTGTTTTCCCTTTTGCACAATTACACAGGTATACAAGTGATAGTTACTGCAGACTTTAGCTTATGATTTCTTTCTGATTTTTTAAAGTCTGCCAATTGGGGTGAATTAAGCATATGCAATACTGCCTGATTATACTTACTGAAAAATTGTATAATCTCCTTGCCTTTCTTGTGATTCATTGTGATCACTTGAATGCAATCTGACATCTCTGTAAATTTTTTTTTCTGAAAGAGTTTATATGACTACTAGATAGCATGAAGAGCAGAGATTTTTCTAATTTAGAACATAACATATTTACGTTTTAAGCCTCCTGATTGAAAATGAAGTTCTATCACCTGTCTTCCTTGCAATGAATCCCCAATAACCTTCTCCCTTTTTTAAACTCCCACCTCCTTCCACCAGCGAATTCTGAATGCTGCAGTTAACAGTCAGCAATCTCATTACTCATCTGCTATAAATCTTCAAAAGCATCACTGTGTTTTGACAGTCAAGAAAGGCAAAGGGAAGCAATAAGCATAACCAAGTATTCTTTATGAATGCAAATATCCCGAAGACCACATTTAAGTAATTTCAGAAATCTAAAGCTATACAACGTAGCATGTTGAAAAATTTTCTCTAGGATACAGAGCAGATTTCTTTCTTCTTATTCTTAAAGCATAATGAGTCTTGATGAATGCACTGCACAGATTGCTAATGTGAACAAGACACATTACTAGGAATTTTATTTCACTGAAACTGAAAGCCCAACTACTTGCTTAAAGTTCAGAGACTTTCTAGAAGAAATGATACCATAATTATAGACAACAAACTTTTAAAAAGTGCATGGTCTGCTGTGAGTCTTCAAATTTAACAAGGATCAGACATTTAGCAGTTTAACTCAGATCTGAAGATAGCTTTTACATGATCTTCACTTTTAATGGACTACATATTCAGAAAATCATGGGCATTACATAAGTAAATAAATGACTTAAATTTTTTTTTTTACCAGCTAATATGAATATCACATGGAAGCAAACATAGCTTAAGGAAATTCCACAGAAAAACTGAAGTGCCACTTTTTTTGCCACTTTTATGCCAGAATGTCTTCTTTTCAGCAGGAATATGTGACAAGTTTCACCAAAAGCACTAGAGACTCATCAAATTCTACCACCTATGCTTCCCTCTCAACAATGCAGTAGGGAGGATTGTGTTTAGGAAAAGAGGAAATCCTTTGCAATGTCCTAGGCTACTGTTATAAAAGGACAGCTTGGACTTTGCCTGTTTGCCTTTGGTTGCCAAACAACCAAAAAAAGAAACTTAAAAGAATTATAAATATATAAAAAAAAAATTCAAAAGCAGCATCATCCAAAAAAACCTCAGGTGTTACTGATATACAAACAAAATTCTGGTGGGAGCTTTTCACCATGTGCTTGAGAAGAGCACACAAGAAACTGCACTGTATCTTTTGAGTCCGTGTGTACAGCAGAGAGATTCCCCAGGATGTGCAGATTTAATTAGTAACATTCAGAAACTACAGTATATCAACTTGCAGGTTTGCTTTTGTGAGTATAAAAGTTTCACTGTCAGGTACTTGCAGCACTGTACTCAACTCAGTGAAAGCTACCCAGAGTGTGACACAACATTGAGCAATTGCATTTTTTCTGTTTCCAAACTGAAGGTGGTTCTCCTACAACCACTTTAACTCCATCAGTCCCCTGGGCTTCCAGACTGAGCCCAGCCAAAACACCTAAAATGTACTTGTAACCTCAGTAAAACAAAGGAATAAGAGCAGCTGAAAATCGTGAAAAAGAACACAAATGAATGAATATTTCTTGTATGAGAAATATAGAAAGTTACATGCTTCATTTAGCCAATATAATACAGCCTGCAATCTCAGAGCTCCACTGAAGTGTGAATAGCCTCTAATAAACTTCTTGTGTACACATGCACAACACACACACAACAGCTGGGATGCTTTCCTGTCTTGGCAGGGGGCACTGCCACATTACTGCTATACTTCAGACACATTAGGCAAAGCATCAAACAAAATAGGCCGTTGCCCAACATAGGAATCCTCTTCCATCCATCCTCCATTTCTCCATGCCCAACCATGGTCTCTATCTGTTAATTATAAGCTAAAACTCATCTATTCAATTTTTTATGAACAGGATTTTTTTTTTTTTGTGCTGCTCCCTTCAGAAGTCAGGATTGGAAATGAGATATTTGAGCAGACATAGCAAGGCACATATTCCTCAATAAGCTTTTGCAATCCATCATGAGGGGACTGTGCAGCCACACTTCATCAGACATGGAGCGTGAGATGCATCCACAGCTGGCACACAAAACCAGTGGGAGCTGCCTGCTGCTTCTCAAATACCTCCCTTCCCATCCCCAAACTGTCCCCATGTTAATGGGCTATTTTGGGGTGCTTGCCAGATGCCATTTCCACAGGCTCCATCAGCCTGGCTGGCTTCACGTGCTCTGTCCCACAAACAGGCATGTCATGGCACACGGGCTCAGCAGTGGCATCTCCTTCTGGACCTGACCTTCAGTCATCAACCTTCTGAAAGGCCAAAGGGCTTCCACTTTTCACAGAATTTGTCCCAGCAAATACAGAATGGAGACTGGAAAAGCATAAAATGTGCTCCCATGGCTGTTACTGAGGAATGTCCAGTCAGCATGGACAGGCACCTGCTCTGAAAGAACTTACAACAAAGCCTCACCTCCTAAAATTCCTCTAGCACTTATGTTTGCAGATTATTTAAATTCAATATTTATTTTAATAACATTCAATAAATTAAAGAAGTAGGGATGCATGGCCTAGAGAAACTGTTCTTTAGAACATCTACTCTGTCATCTCTTAACACAATATAAACAACTTCTTCCAATGTTAGGGTCCTTTTGGAAGTCTTGTCATTGGATTCTTCCTTCAAAAAAGGAAATTCAAATTCTTTAAAATTTAACAACGGACAAAAAAGATTAGAGAACATGTCTTCTGTGTTATCTTGACCAATGCAAAAGAATTTATCTGTCACTTGTTATTCTATCATTCTGCATAATAAATTTAAGTTTCCAGAGCCCTAAAAACAGAAGGAGCAATGTGATACATAGAACCTATATTAAACTGCTCTTAGGATGAAATAGTTTGAGTTCTGTCAACATACTACCAACTAGGAAATAATCCACAAACATCTAGATAAAACAGTAGTTTTCTATGGTCTAAACATGAAAAGAAAGCCTCAATTTTGAGATTTTATGCAAAACAAAGAAGAAACCATTGTAATTTGCCAGTAACCTTTTGCAGTTTTGATCTATTCAAATAGCACAAGGAATTACTTCTATACAATATAAAATATAACTCTGCCACTTATTTTCAAAAGTAAAAAAGAACATAGGAGTTCACATT
Organism: Nicator chloris; assembly: GCA_013400495.1. Taxonomy (NCBI): domain Eukaryota; kingdom Metazoa; phylum Chordata; class Aves; order Passeriformes; family Pycnonotidae; genus Nicator; species Nicator chloris. Next base: position 101,579 of record WAAE01016296.1, read on the forward strand.
GCTCTTATTATTATTCACTACATGATGCAAGAGGAAAGAAAAGAGAAAAATTAAAGAAGTAGGAGCAAAGACCAACCATAATAGCCTGAAGCAACAATTCTGAAAGGGGAGCTTAAGCACACAGAGAGGGACCAGAACCTGGATGTCCAGCTTCAGCCTCCAGTCACACTGTGCTGTGCCTGAGACTCCAAATGACCTTCAGCTGAGGGGTTAGACTCAGACACACTGTTGAAAATACAGTAGCATAACATTGGGGATTGCAGTAAATGTGAAACGTATATTTTTTTTTTTTAATGTAATATAACTGTCCCAAAGTGCTATTTCATGTACAACAAATTTTACATATTAAAAAAACCAACGAGTACAAGAAACTAGAATAATAAAACCCCCACATGCCTCACATGCTTTTAAACCCTTGGTGCTGAGTATTCCTCTGGCAGTTCAGTACAAGAGAAAATCAGGGTAACTACAGATCTGCTGACTCCTTTAAAATAAGAGAAAACTGACAAAGAGCACAACACAGCTATGTACCCCATGATAGGAAAGCAGCAATCTGAGATGTGCCCGTGAAACAGCATTTAAGTTACTCAACAGCTGGAACAGCCCTTCCTAGGAAGGGCTGACACTCATCTGAAGGGTCTGAAAGACCTCTGTGAATCCCACATTAGAATCCAAAATCCATTTAAAAATCTTTCCTCTTCCTCTTACCTCCCTTCCAATTGCAAGTGTAACAAAGATTCTCTTCCAGCTTAGGCAACACTCTATAACTAAATGTTAAACAGGTTTAAACAGAAACCCCCCAGCACATTTAAGTCACCCGTTTCCCTCCCTAGCACCAAGTTTAACCAGACACAGAGTACCTGTGTCTGTAGTTTCCACAAGCCACTGCATCTGTGCACATTTATAGAGATACTGTCATTCTTTGGTTGCATTGGAAAGCAAGAGGCTATACCAACTAGATAAAATATTCAAGCACCATATGATAGACAAAGCACAATATTGAAAGAGGCAGATTAGATTATTAAACTCGACAGGATTGGATGGAGGGAATTTTTAGCCTCCACCACAGTATTCACCTGGGATAGATTTTAGGCCAAGTACTACAAATATTTCCTTCCATGCCAATTAGAAAAAAAAAAAAAAAAAAAAAAAAGGCAACAACTCCTGTTGCTGAGAATCTTTAACCCAGATCATTCTACTGACCCAGTTCACAGCCCAGATTCATAAACAACTGAGAGAATGACAAGCTATTACAAGCAGAGGAAATAAGTGGCCAGGAGAGAATAGTACTACTTAAAGCAGATTTTCCAGCAAGGAAAATGTGTTGTTAAACTATGCAGTATACTTCCCCGTATTTAGACTAAGGAATTTAGAATAAGGAATATATAAAATGCAAGAGCTCATATAACCAGTGCACGCTGTGGGATTTCTCTGAGACCAGGAGAACTGGAAACATTCCGTAGTTCACTTGTGCAGCTTCAATTAAGGCAAATTGAATTAAACTCTCCCTTGAGGAGGATGACTGTAGCTCTGCTCCTCCTTTTCTGAACAATTCCAGATGTAGGTGTAGAACATTTTCAGTTTCTCTCTGAAGAATTCCACATGCCTGGTTGTGCTCACATTCATGCAAAGAGGTGAGCTTTTGGGGGAGAAAGCACAGGGCACTAAACAATGCTCAGTCAATAGCTGGTACATGTCTGATTTTACAACTTAATTCTGTTCAGAGTGTCTTCCTTCCTTCCTTAGGAACACACAGGTCTGCTGGAAACAACTCAGAAGAGATGGAAACACTTCTGCTGCTGAACAAATGAAGTCTAGTACTGTGTGGCTCACATTCACACAGCCAGTGGCACTTTGTTTTCCTTCTCTCATATTCAGATTTTATTACCTGCTCCATAGTTCTTCTTTGCTCGTTCTTTCACCTATTCAACCCAAGGTACTAATCAGGCTTCCTTTTCAAATGCCAGCAGTATCCTGACTTCTGCTGCAAGGACATCCTTCCAGTGAGGGTCTGCAGGTTCACCTGAACATTTTGAAGCTCAGAGACCAGAACTGCCACTCTTGGGACACACCTTTGGGTCTGGCTCGAGCAGGAGTGCCAGAACTCCTGCAGGTCGAATTGCTGGCCACAGTTCATGATTTCTTCTCCTTCAAGGAGACATCTGGCTAGAGTCTTCTTTCTCCCTCAAGAACAAGGTTTAGGAGATCAGCTCCATTTTACTGAAACTCATGAAAGCTTTCAACACCTGCAGAGGCTTCCCTCACTCCACTAAAAGGCTGTGACATCAATGAAATGATTTATTTATTTTGAAATAGCATATCACAGAGCTATCCTATGAACAAGAGACTATACTAAATCAGCACATCTAATACTTTGCTTAAGATTTTAAGATTTGTTTTCTCATTCTTTTCTAATCAAACATCTGGGGGCACTGAGCTACGACACTCCCTCCTTTGTCAAATGGCTAAACAGAAATTCCAACTTTGGCAAAGCAGTAAATTCAATGGGTAGCTGAAATTACTGAACATGAGCACTTTAAATCCACATCATGCAGGATCTCAACAACACCTGAATGTACATTTGAATTAAAATGCAGGCAGCATGGAGCTGTTAACATGGGAATTTACCTGTGATTTCTGGGCATCCAGGAGCCTGGACTGCAGACATTCATCACTGTAACAGTGGGCATGTCAGGAGAGCTGGTAGTTTGAATTCAAATCCCTGCCAGTTCTTTTTAAAATAATAAATCCAAGACATTTATTCAGAACCTGCCTCCAGATCCTACTGGCAATGGTAAATCCATTAAACTTTGCTTTCACTGTTCATGATGTTTATAAAAATAGTAGGTGGAATTACAAACCAGCAATACAAAGCTTGGTATTTTTTCTCCTCAGATGTAATAATGAACTGGATAAGAACAAAGTTGACCCAGGGATTTCAATACAGAAACTTTCATTGGAAGCCTGAGCAGTAGTGTGCAAACCCATGTTTTTATGTCAATATAATAATGCCATTTCTACGCCCATTAATAAGTATAGATCTACTGCTGAATTCATGGTTGAAGTGACATCATAAAATGAGTTATATTTCTTCTTAAACTATATAATTAACTCTTAATGAACCCTTTCCTTTTCCCAGTAAATTCAATTTTGTCTAATCCTTGGGTTTATGGTAATGTTGAGCTCATTAAAATGTTACTTAAAACTCATTAAAATGCACACTGAGAGGTAACAGCTTCATTGCAGTAATATGTTGTAAAAGAAAAAAAAGAATGCTTTATTATCATTTAATTGTTTCCAAAACTGAATACATTTGCATAGTGATGAGGTTCACAGGATATTTTCAGTAGTGCTCAATAATTAAGCAGCTCAGTAATTAAAAATGCATTTTCTAAAAATAATTTTATGTTCCTGCTTACTCCCTGTTGTTTTTTTCAATTGGGAGAAGTGTTCATGTTGATACAGTTTACAGAACTGAGAAGCAGTGATACCTGAATTGACATTAAAAAATGATAACTGTTAAAGCCCTTGGTAAATTCCTGTTTCAAAATAATAAGGTAAAATTGCCACCAATATATATTACAAGTCAGACTTCCTAAGTCATACAATATCCCTCCAATCACTTTTTCAACACCAGGGACAACCAGGAATTATGCAGGAGCCTTTCTGTTGCAAAGCCTCACTCTCATTTTCATAGTTTATTCCTACTGGTTTGCACATGATAGAATCCCCAAGCAGAGGTCAGCTGGGCCCTGGACTGGGTAATAAAATTCTGGCCAAAAGTATGCCTCAGGAGTAGAATTTTCCTGTACTGTAATGGTGGATATTGTTATGGTTAGGTATGTGGTTCACAGATTTACACTAAACATGAAAATCCAATCACATTCATTTTAATTTTATATTGGCATAAATTGCTGTCCTGCTTTAGAAAAATTATATGTGGCCATTCAGAGCAAAAATGTAGTGACAAAACAGTCAAAAGCTTGGGATAGAAGTTACATCTTCTCAGTAATCTCAACACTAAGGGTGTCTGGGGTCCATGATCTGCCACGTGACATTAGAGTAGAAGATATTTTGCCAACTCTCATTTTAACTCCTGAAGAAGGGTTGATAGAAAAGCTTGCCAGGGTACACAGCCCAGACTGTTGGATGGGAAAAACACAACTTGGAAGCCTTGAGTCATTCAAGGAACTGTCTAATGCAACACCATTTAAGATGTCTTGAAGTATTAATTTAATGCCAATCACTGTTCTTTTCTGTGGCTTTCAAATACTAATTCTACTTCTATAAAATACCTTTTTTTTAATGTACAGATATCACAATGCACTCAACATGGATTTTTCTGACTTGTGAAAGTTGATTAGCATGCCAAAGACACAATTAAACTTAAATACAGATGCAGCACGTTAGACACGTTAGTGTAAGTGGAACAAAAGAGAAAAGTGGTCTGTGAGCTTTCAATCTCTATGCCATTAGTAGGAAATAAAAGACTAGAACAAAAATAATCTAAAGTGGGGGGAAAAAAGTGAAGTACTAACCAGCTTTAGGAATTTCAACAGCTGAAATTATTGTATGTAATAGGACAGCATTTCTATGGTACCATGCTGGAATATACAAAATGAAAACCAGGTATCTGGTTTACCATAGATTTCCTGGGTGAGTCTGGACAATTAACTGATCTCAGATCCCGGATGCAGATGGATGATCAGACTTCTTTGGCTCTTCCTGCTGATTATTTAAATAGATTGGTCTCATTGATCTGTACAAACTCCTCTAGGTACTCTCTACAGTTCCTCACACTGTGGTCCAAATGACAATTCTATAATGCCTAACTTAATAAAATTTATAAAAACAAATCCAGGGCACTTTTTCAGTTAGATATCAGTATGTGGGCCAAAAATTCTTGTTTAATATAATAAGTCAGGTCATATTTCTTAATTTTGCTTTTGATACTCCCTGATAAATCTAACTTTTCTGAGGAAGATTACTATTTCTACACTAATTTACATCTCACGTTCTCAGTTGTTTCAAAAGAAAACAAATAACTTGTCTTTTTAGAAGAGTAAACAATCTCTCATTTTATCTTCAATGCCCACACTAGCAGATAAGTTATGTCATTTCTCCCAAACACTCAGCAAGACGGAAATAAATAATTCCGAAAATAAGTGACTGGCATAATAAGAATTAATGCTGAAAACCCTCTCCATTGAATTCTCTTCTATTAAGTAAAAATAAATTATATACCATAAATATAAACCAGAAGATGGATGGTACAGTGAGACAAAAAAAGAAAAAAAGAAAAAAAAAGAAATTACATATCATATTTACTAGTTTTCCTCAACATAAGCACTGTGTAAACTGAAAAATCAGCAACAAAGTTTGTTTAAAAAAAAAAAAAAGTGAAAAATGTACTGAAGCTTCAGTTTTCAGTAGCTATAGCTAGAGGGACAACTGGACAGCAGAACTAAAAAACAACTGATACTAACGCAGGGTTTGTGAAACTATGGCTGTGCATATTCAAACCTCACAAGCAGAAACTCTTACATCAATTTTATGAACACTGAAGCAACCATTTTGTTTTCAGAGCTGATACAATAATTTTAAAAAGAGGAAAACAGAGAAACAGTTCTTTCTTGCTGCCTGTGTCCTTTTGTTCACTGCATCCCTCTGCTGCTGCGGGCTGAAGCTGGACTGAGGTGAGATGAGATGTGCTCAGCAGCACGACAGGACGGGAGCCTTAACACAAGTCATGTGCTGCTGGGAGCTCCAAGTGCTTGAAGAACTTCCAACTAACCATTTCAGGTTATTTTATAGCTTGTAGCAAGGCAACTGCCAGATACAAAGAGCATTTTGTACTGTCTCATGGTATGGTATGGTGGTCATTTCAAGACATCAGATGTCTCTCTGTTAAAACACTGTATAATGCAGTCTTCTATAGTGCTGCCTTGCTGGGGTTGTGCTGCATGTTCCTCTTTCCAAACACACAATGACTTCTAGCTCATGGAATTATCTCAAAAGAACCACTGAGCACCTTGTGGGTCATATAATGAAAATGGAAATCTTGAAAAAGGATTTCGAAGTTTTGTTTCCATTTTTTCTCCATTTCAAGACTAAAGACACTTGAGTCATACAACCTCCATGCTAATGAAAAACATTTATTCAAAAACATTGTAAGTCCTTCCATTGCCTGCTTGGAATTAATCTCAACCATAATGATGGTTCCTAGAGTGGATATATATATCCTAACTCAGTTCAAGACTCAGATTTTTACTGTCTATACTCAAAGCAAAGCCTTTGACAAGGAAATCTGAACTGTATGCTCCCACATGCTGTTGGAAAATCTGTAAAGTAACAATGGAGAGGAGAGGAGAGGAGAGGAGAGGAGAGGAGGGGAGAGGGGAGG
>WAAE01016296.1:108048-120015 GCA_013400495.1 Nicator chloris
GAGGTTCGGAGAGGTTCGGAGAGGTTCGGAGAGGAGAGGAGAGGAGAGGAGAGGAGAGGAGAGGAGAGGCCTCTCCAAAAAAATCCAAACCCAAACAGCAGAAATAATCATAAACTGGATCTCTTGCTATGAAAAACAAAACTGGTTTTACATTTCTGTTTTCCTAATATTTTCTGCAATAGTCAAAAAACAAGGTTCATTGGTAACAATAATCACCCTCAGGTTCTAAAACACATCTAGAAGTATGAACTGTGTTTCAAATTTTTTAATTACCACGGCTTCTGTGTACCTTAGTCTATATTTTACATTTCCTTCATGAAATACCAATTCTTCCACCTCAGTACTTAACTGTCAGAGGTATTTAGCATCACCACTAAAAGCACGTCTGCTCAAGGCCACACAGCAGCCTCACTGGTGCCCTTCTCAGCAATAGAATCTGTCACAGCTGCTAGAGACTTTTACATGAAAACAGAGGCAATCACATCCCATTTTGCTTAATTCTTTAAAGTACTTTATATGCCTGAATATTTAGAAGTTCTTAAGTGTCCTGACCTACACAGTACTAAACATTTCCATAAAAGGGAGAGTGTCCTCAAATCAGCCCAAATCATGACTAGAGGGGCTGCCTGCGATCAGAGGATGCTCTGAAAAATGACTGCCCAAGATTTCCTTTAACTTTTGAAACACCAATTTGATTTCTGTTGTCTTTATTGCTTGTACAGATTTCTTCTGTTGAGATTTGTACTTATTGCTGCTTTCAGACTTTGCAAAATAGCTTATCTGCCAGAGATTTCATAAACCTTTTTTAGAAACGGGGGAAAAATAGAGAAAGCAAGGAAAGAGAAAAGAATGAATAGGGGGGAAAAAGGAGAAAGCTAGTCTGGGTATTTTCCCATTTCTTATCCAAAATACTAAAAATCACCTGTTCAAACTCCCCATTCTCCACCCCCTAAGGAGAGCTGTTAGTAAAAAGAAGAGGCCCAGCCCACCCCCTGACGTCTTTAATTGACTTCCTAGCGAGTGTTATCAAGAGGCACTGAAGCAGTGCTAATGGTGCCTGCAGATTGCTCACACATGGCATGGCTGGCATGCCTTGGACCTTAAAAGGGCTAATAGGAGAGTGTAATCTCCACTCAGCATGGCAGCAAAGACCAGGAGTGATCTGGAAAGCACAAGTAATTAGAAAGTATTCTTCCCCAGATGGAAAGGAGGTGGGAAATGAGGATAAAGCTGGTGCCCAACCATGGAATCTCCCATTATGGAATTTCTAAGCACAACAGAGCTTTATTTCAAAGCGTGTGACAATCGATACTGAAAGGAATAAGCCCATCTCACACAGAAATGGGAGCTTCTAATTTTTACCTGTGACTGAACATTTCACAGGGAGATATACAGCAGGAGTTACAGAGAGAGGGAGCTTATTTTTTCTATCAGCATTTCTCCAATAACTTCAGTAAGACCTTTGAACATCATATTTTTTACTAACATTGGCAACTTTGGAAAATCTAAAATATTTTCATTCTGGTGACTCTGAAGCACTTCATAAACTCTGAACCAGCCTCACTGACGACTAAGAGGAATGAAGAAACATTCAAGTGTCTCTTTGCTAAAATAAAATAGTACAAGTCATATATAAAGCATTCAGAAATACTTCCTGGGAGTCTAAAACAGGCATTGCAATGCTGCTAAGTCAGGTTGCAGTGGGAAATTTGATGATTAGTGCAAAAATACCTACAAAATGTCTTTACATTAATTTTCACTATGCAACAGGCATATTTTTAGCCTCTAGGTATACCTAAAATATGTTTAATAATTAGAGTACTTTTAAAACAACATTTCAAAAATATTTTCAAGGAAGATTAGGAAAAACAGACAATCAGCTGTGATTTCAACTTGATTGCCCCACTGTGAAGGTAGTGATTCCTGAATGTTAGAGTGGATATAAATAAAAAGGCAGGATGCTGTCACAGATACCTATTTAAACATTTACAAACACACAAGAAAAAAAAAAGGCCATAAAGTTGACCTTTATGAAAAAGCAACTAAAGATATTGTGGGCATGATGTCTTCATTTAGCTGTAGAGTAGCTGATAGCATGGAAACACACACTGATAAAGCTGGACCTCCCTGGTGAAAAACACTGCCCCGGCCTTATTTGAATTGTTGGACATTGTTAATGAAATGGGGAGAATGGTGGAGATTGGGTAGATATAACTTACTTGGCTTGACAAAAGCCCGTGATAAGACTCTTGACAAGAAACTATTAAGGAAAATAAATAACTACAGGGTAAGAGGTAAATTCTTGTTGTGGATTAAGAATTAGCTAAGTGAGAGGAAACAAAGAGTGGTAATTAATGGCTGCTCCTCCAAGTAGAGAGAAGTTAAGAGCTGGGTACCTTAGGGATCTGAAACAGGACAGGTGTTCAATACATACAATTAATGGGTTCCAAGTGAAAATACACTGAAAGTAAAAGCAAAGCGGTGAACAACTCAAAACTGTACTCCAAAGGATAAATATTGCAGACATCCAAGGATCTCAGGAGCCATACAAGGATCCATTGAATTTGAGATACAATACTGAAACAGCAGGCGACATTTAATTTTATACGAAGATGAAGGTATACACACTTGGGAGGGTTACTGAAGGTCACCTATGTCCTCCAAATACATTTGGAATAACAATCTAACTGGAGATAAGGGGGTGAAACAGTCAGGAAAGATAAAAGCAATGAACTGCAGCAGTATGATTTGCAGTCAATTGAGATTATTTCTGAACTCCAAAATAGTATTTTACAATTGACACACAAAATATCAATTGTTTTTTTGTTCAAATACTTTTGTGCTTTCCCAGCCTAATCACTATGCTAAAATGAGAACTTCTCACAGCATTTTATTTTCAATAAATACAGTTCAACCAGCTGTGTTCATCCTTTTGTCTAGCAGTGCCAAAAGTGCCATACAATTATCAACATCTGCTAGAACTGCTTTCCAAATTTGACTCCAAAAACATGTACTTCTGTCTCCTGCCTTGAATCCAAATATAGAAAGAATAAAAAGCAGCACAAACAAAGAATCTATCAAACACCAGCTGCAATTGCAGGGCACAGCTAGAGAGACACATTAAAACTGAGTGTGATCCACCCCATGTATTTACATCAGGCTAATCCAGCAGGCCCAGGCAACTCTACAGTCAAGATAAACGATGTGAGTTTTAGCACTCAGTAGCAACCCTGGAGTATTTGCCAGGAATCCTGGGAGAGTTTACATCGTGTTGCCACCATCAACTAATGCCTTTGTCATGCAGACATACTCAAAGAGGACAGCTGGACTGAGACTGATTGTTTAAAAATTAGTGCAGACAGTTAATGAAGTTAGAGTACCAAATGCACAGAACATCCAACTGGCAATGTTAATAACTTTTTTGATTAACATTTAAATTTTATGGCTACTTGGAGTGATGACCAAAGCTTCATCTGAGCAGATTTTCATCTACCCTTCTCCCAAAATACATTACTAAATATTCACTCATTACAAAAATGGTACTACACTATTCTTTAAATCATTATATATATATATATGCATAATTTCTCCACTGCACCTCTCTGTAGTCATATAAGTAATCCTGACAGTACACCTACCCATCCAGTAATCTCAAAATAAGAATTTGGAAACAGTGAATTAGATTGGTAGCATTGATCAGATGTGGTCATGCAAAAAAACCTGCTTGTTTTAAGTGCCCAAGGAAGGTATGTGAAAGAACAGAGCTCTTCCTAATTCAAGACTGCTGATGCTCTCCAGCTGTCTCCTTGACATGGAGCACTGAAGTAAGACTTGATTTAAAACACAGGTAAAAAAAAAAAAAAAAAAAAATTCTATTTAGTTCTTTTCCAAAGAAAGTTCCCCCTTCAGAAATTACACATCCAGCTATATATGTCTCAATAAAAACGAAAATTCAGCAATTCTCCATCCATGTAGGTTACTCTAATTGCCTCTGGTAGCTCAGTGCTCACATACTTTGCCTTCCACTGCCCCATTTCCATGCCTGGTGACACAACTCCATCCTCCAACCTTCACTGCAGGCTAACCCTACTAGTCCTCTGCTCTCTATCAAATCTGTGCACCCAAAATTCCAGTGAAGTGGGTCTCAGCCTCACCCTCCATCACCTCAGGTCCTAAGCCAGAGCCTGCTTGCATGTGGCAAGCTCATCTGTTTTTTCCAGGAGGTCAGACTGCTCTGGCAGTGCTCTGCCATCTCTACTGGCTGCTGCCTACGGAGAAGGGTGGACATGCCCAGGAAGAGGCAGCCACAGGGCTGAGATCCAGGTTTGGATCGACTTCATTCTTGTCCTGCACCCCCAAGGGCTCAGAGTGGACGCTGCACTGCTCATGCAGATGGCACAAAGAGGTAGGGAAGGATGGGGAAGGAGAACAGAGAGAGAACTGGGTGAGAAGGGAAGCAAAGGAGGCAGACTCTTCAGGATGGTATGATCCTCAACCTTTCTTGAAAAGGCTGATTTCATGAGCTTGTGACAATGTGGAAGGGGAGAAAATCCATCCTGGTTTTGTCTAGGTTCACTGTGAACACAGTGGGAACAGTATCTGCTGCTCTGGGGTGATCCATTTATACAAGAATGAAGAATCAATATGTATGTTTGTACAGACTATTTCCAACTAGCTTAACACATCACCTTCCTAGTATTTTTTTCTTAATGTTTTAAAAAGTATTGAAATTAAATATTTAAATACCATTTTTCCTTGTATGGTTTAGCAAATACTATTCTTGCAATTTCCAATGAAGCTTGAAATTAATATTTTTTTCTTTCTGATATTTAACTGTTTCAGTTGAATGAATGGCTTTGAGTACATTATTTTTTAATTGTAAATTATTTCTGGTCACTTTAAAGGAACACTTTTTTTTGTATCTTATCTTTACTTCACAAGGGCCTTTGATGACAGATTACAGATTATCTCTTGTACTTTCTGAGAATTAAACTCTTTCTCCATATTCAGTATAATCATTCATATATCATAACATCTACTTTGCCCTTGAAGAAATCTCCAGGGAAAAAGAGAAATAACAGCAAATGAAAAGACAGAAAGTTCTTGTAGATTTTTGGGGTAGGAAACACCTGTTTTAACACTTAGTAAAACTTGGCATAAAGAGAAAAAAAAACCCTTATCTTTGCTTTACATCAACATTTAGGTTATTTATCTATCTGTAATGACCTGTTTAATTAAACACTTTGCTGTAAACAAGTAGCTTTTTGCATGATGAGCCAGTACTGTGAAATTCAATGTGAGAGGCATTCAGGCTCCACTCTTGAGGAGTCATAAACAGTAAAAATTGCTTAAAAAACCTCCTCAACCATAGTGAAAAGTTACAAACTCATTAATTTTAGCATTTCATTTCAATCTTCTTGCCACCACCTGAAAGATTTTAAGCCTGCCTAAAAATGTAGTCTGAGATGCTTTGGTTTAAGCAGCTGAGTCAGCCATTACCATGCTCACACAATATGACAGAACAATTGATTACTGCCTCTTTTTTTTTTTTTGTGCCTTCCAGATAACTGTTTTCCTTTGAAGTCAGAGGCCAAGAGATAAAACATCTGTTATCCTCCAAAGCGCTCTTTTTAACTGGGGGTGTTCCCATGGCCAAGGAAATAGTGGTGTAATTACTATTTTGTTCCTAATAATAAGAAAATTGTTGAATAGATGATGTAAGTATGGAAAAGCTTTTTAGCATGTACAGATATGCGGAATTATATTGGATTTATTCACTTTTGTGCTCATTTTGCAGGAGTGAACAGCAGTGAGCTAGAACCAATCAAACACACACTGATGTGTGCTGCTGTTAACACTGGAAGGTGTTGTCCAACTGAAGTAAAATAATGCACAGTGGACTAACAGCACCTAATTTCTCAGAGAAGGCACACAATTTTCCTCTTACTAAAGTGAAATACAACAGTGTTGTAGGGAAAGCAGAGGAGCAATCCTTTACAAAAGGAACACAAGTTCAGAGGTGAACAGGGCACAGGAGCTTTGTGTGTGTGCTTTGTTCTGTTCTGTTGTTCTACAGCAACGCACAGGGATGTTCTGCATATGAGGCCACATGTGACATGAAGTTTTGTTGTGTATGGAGAAAAAGTGTGATCTCCAGTGCACAAAAAAACTTGAAAACCTGTCTTCTCTAGTTATCAGTACACACGAAAAGAGAGCATTAAAGACACAGAACAAATGGGAGGGAAGAAAAAAAAAAAACAAGGCTGACTGAACACATCCAGAGAAAAATTAAAAATTTATTCTTTGCCAGCTGTCACCTCACTAAGGGATTTGAGATGTTTGAGTTTTCTCCATCTGTATAAAAGATGCTCCCCTGCACCCAGGTCACAACTCCTGAGACATTGAGTCTCAAGGTGTACGTGGTGCATCCTATAATCGGGCCTGCCAGTCTCCCGAGAAGTTACATATTAACCAAATATGGATTCTCTTTCCTCCTTTCCCGTTCTTTTCCCCTTCTTCTCAGCAGTCAATTCTCCGTGGAGATCCTAGGTAGGATGGAAGCAGTGTGCAAACTGCTACAGTGCTCCCTTTGTTTCATCCCTTCACCTTATAACTATAACTGGCTGTGTGTGCAGACATGTAATGGGGGCCAGGAAAAGTCTGCTAGGAAGTGCTCCTGTCCCCACTTTGACCCGTATTATCCCTGTGATTGAGACACCAGGAGGACAAGACAGTGCAGAAATGGCAAAAGATCAAAAATGGGCGTCAGGAAGGTGAGAACTGAGAGAAGAACAGGCAGGTTCAGTAGCTGAGCCCGTGTCCCGTGTGTTCCAGTGACTCCTTTTAAACAGCAAGGCTGCCTTTGGAGAAGGGGCAAGCTACTTATGTGAGATAAAAGGCATACCAAACATACAGCAGGACCTCCACAACTGCTAGTCCAAGCACTGGCCTTCTTACCTACAAAACATAACTACAGACATTGTCTTGCTAGCAAGAGAGCTGTATCAACCCTCCTTTCCCCCTCCCACAAATCCTACATTGCCTTTAAAGAAAATTCATTTATTTTCAGGACCATAGCTTTGGACTTTTTGTGTATACTCACGATACATCAGCAGACCTGAATTTACCCTGCGTGTATATTTACCTGCTCTGGAAAATTCATAAAGCCTTGCCATTAAAAAAAATAAAAAAAGTTTGGAAACACTTATTGCAGAATCCTTTCAACAGATATTCAACAGAAATGCCTTTCATCCAGTTACATTTTCTTAGAGTTCATAATTCGTTCTCACCTTTCAAGCACCAAAATCTTTTGCAAGATTATTATTTTTGCCCCACTCCTCTTCCTCCTTCCCAGTTCTTTAATATATACGTTAAACATTACTGGAACTAGTATGCAACTCAAGACAATTTATTTTTTATCTTATCATTGAGATGAAAAATAATTCCTTATTTCTGTTCTTATTCCTAGTTTTGGCTCTTTTTTCTAGTTTGTAATCCAGGACAGTATTTTGTCTTTTACATGCACATTTTTAAAGCCTGACGCAAAATTTAAATTAAAAACTTTTTTGTGCCACTTAATAGTAAATTAGAGAGGCAGGGCTCTCCTTGAGAAAAGTTATGACTATGTTGTAATTTACAGATTCTTTTCTGGATGTTATTTTTTTGTTTACTGTTAAACTTAGTTTGTTTAGGACTGAGTTAAGGACCACTTTTACCCAAGAATGTTCCAAAACCAATATTACTGAGAGTCACAGGATCTCCCATTTTCCTCTAAACACCCCAGTCATCCTAAAAAGCTGCAGGTGCATGACATATCTAATACCCCAGATATCCCAGAGTGTGGCAGCATTTGAGAGAGCTTTCCAAATCCTGAAACTCATCCCTTTTTTCCTCAGCTCTCACCTTAATATCCCACTTGCAGCTTGCACCTGAAATCTGTCCCTGTATGTAGACTAGAAGTGCTGGCACACATATATGGTGAGTCATTCAGAAACCATAATCACATCATAATTCAAATGCAGTTATCTTCTTATAACTTTAATGACAGTCATACTAGTCAACTTCCACGTAATATTTAAGTAATACACGTACTAAACAGGTAAAGGTTTAATCCATATTTGAGTCAGTAACATATCCAACGTGGCAGGCATAAAATAGCCACTGTTTTTCTTCCATTTTCTTTATATACGGTGGGAAAATGGCCATATAAAACAGTTTCCACTGAAAATAAGCTCTTTAAATGAAAGGACTCCTTTGGGATTTGCTGTTTAAACTGCTGTGCATCCACAAAGAGGAGCTGAAGAGGGAAATCTAGAATTGCAGCAAACCACTACTTAGACAATAGCACTTTGGCAGATGAGCCTCTCCAGATTTTGTGCTGCTCGAAGCCATAACCAGATTTATTAGACACTGTAGAAGACTTTTACAGCATGATATTGAAGAAAAAATGCAAAAGAACGTAAGAAATCTTAAGAAAAATATTGAAAATATTGGGAAAAAAAGTGATTTTCCTCCATTGGAAAATAAAAGAAATCCTGCCACATCTCTATTGGAAGAAAGAACCAAGAAAAAAATAAACTTAATGGTTTCAAAAAACATTCATCAGAAGAGGAACAAGAAGATAGAGCAGTTATAGAAGTATCTTGAGGACTTCAGGATACAGCTAGACATATTCCTGAGTAACTTGACCTGTTTAGTCCTGCTTTGAGCAGCAGACAGGACAGAGAGCTCTGAAGGTCTCCTAAAGCCTCAGTTATGCTGTGATTCTCTGTTGAAGAACTGACTTGCCTGAGGACAGACATGAATAACCATGTCTGATGAACTTCTAGGAGAGTATATGTCATAACAATCCATGCTTATTTCACAGGAATGAGCATTCTGTGTGGACACTGACAGCCCAAAGAGTCTTTAAGACAGGAAGAGAATGAATGGAGGAAAAATGGATGTGGAGGAACAAGGCCAGCCTAAACACTTCCAGTCATTCCCACAGCAGCATCTTCTGAATGCAGAAGGAGCTGATCCCTCCACACTTTACATCAAAGTTCTACATTCCTCAGTGCCCCTAATAAACACATTGGGAATTCTTTTGTTTGGATAGCTGTGAAGCAGCCACCTCTACAGCAGGTAAAGTGAAGAGGAGGAGAAGAAGAGGAAGGACTGATTAAAAAAGAAGTTTCCTGTGCTTAACTGGGAAATCTGCTTAAAAGGGATGTCTCCCAGGGAACTAATTTAAACCCGATGATACTTAATAGCTATGATTGGTGCTTAGTAAGTAGGGTAATTATGTTTAATGGGGATGCCTTAAGGCAATTGAGTGGCACTTAAGTCTTTTGTATGTCTCAATCTCATGGTACTTCTATCCATTTTCTCTTCCATAACAGCTATAAATGCAGAAGAAATATATCCACCACCACCTGTTCCTCTGAGTTTGTCCCTTCTGTGCTAAATGCAGGGTCAACCACACGAGGCAAATATTTGTTGCCTCCTCTGCTCCTATCACTGCATGAGCCGCAGCACCTAGCCAAAATATTGGCTTCTCTTATCATTACAGACCTATCTAATAACATGATGCTTCACACTGCCTCGCTGAAGCTAATGGAAGTTTTCCAGAGGCAGAGTCAGATTCAAGCTGAGTTCAGCTCAACCCCTTCCAGCAACGCTGTGCTGCTCTGCAGCGGGACTTCCTTTCAGCAAAATGGAACAGGAATATTCTACAATTCTTAAAAAAAAAAAAACCAAAACAAAAAAGAAATCTTCAGAATTATTTCAGAAAATAAATGTAATAAGCACGTGCAAAATTCTGGACATTTTTCTCCTTCATTTAAATTAACTATAGGTCTTGCTTTATTCTATGAGGTGGTCTCTATGACATAATGTGGAATGTGGTGCTTTTTCTAATACATAATCTATAACTATGCCTGTAAAAATAAAAATAGGGAGGAAAAAAAGCTACTTAAACTGGAACTTATATCAAGGGGGAAAAAAAGCCACAGGCAAATAAGTTTGTTAGAGAACAAGAAAGCCCCTTATTAGCTACCAGATCTTCAAATAACTTTCTAAGAAGCATAGTGGTGGCATAAAACAGATTTTCAGATGGAGCTCATTTAACAACTTGGTGAAAGAGATGATAGAATGTCATGTCCAGAATAGCTAGAGAATAGATTTATTGATCAGAATGTGGGTCTCAATCCTATTTTCCTGAAACCATTTTCAATACAAGGGTGAAGACATCAGACAAAGGAAAATAAACCACCTTTAATTCAACTTAGTGACACCACTGTCTCAAGGAACCTGATGGCATCCTTTTAATACCAAATTATTTCTAGATTACCAGCAGTCTTACTTTACTTGTCCAAGAATCTAGC
The DNA here is from genome assembly GCA_013400495.1 of Nicator chloris. Lineage (NCBI taxonomy): Eukaryota > Metazoa > Chordata > Aves > Passeriformes > Pycnonotidae > Nicator > Nicator chloris. The sequence continues at coordinate 118,413 of WAAE01016296.1, forward strand.
TAGTCAGTGGAATAGAAAATCTCACTTTTTTTTTTTTTCCACAGCAATGACTTGATATAAATAAATTGAAATGTTGCAAGCTAAGCACACGGATGCCGTACTAAACACTTGCAACCACAGCGTATACGCATTTGAAATTTAATACAGCAAAAAAGGAGTTGCAAAGCTGTTAGTGTTAAAAGGTACCAGCAAAGTGGTTTTATGAGGCTTCTCACTGAGCTGTGATAGACATGGGATTAAACTACCATTTTAATAAAAGTTACAGACCTACCATTAAAGAGAATTAAAAAAAAAATACACACACATTTTACAGTTTTCAATATACCTTTGCCAGATGGATAAAATACCCAATTTTCTACTCCAAACCTGAACTGTAGAAAGATGAGTTCCTAAGGGAGGGGGTGGTATAAAAATACCCTTTAAAAATCCATTTGCAGACCATAATTTGAGCTTACATAAACAAACTTCCTAGTCAGTACATTATTTTTCTTATTATACATATTTCAGTAATTATAACATATGCATATTCTGTGTAAAATTTTTCTCTCTAAAACATTTATCAGTAAGAGTCTGAAGACATCATCTGTTACTGTATTCAGTTCTCATTGATCACAACACTCCAAAGGGTTGGATGTTTTAAGGACCTCCCAGCTTCCCACTGTGCCATGCCTTAGAATCAAACATCCTTTTGGCAAAGTTATCACACTTTTAAAGAACCATAAAAAAAATGTATTTTGAATTACTCTCAAATCCAGTTGTATTTCATCCTGAAACCCTAAAAGACTATCTTAGCACTAGGCTGTTCTCACAGCTCGTGTGGAAATCAGCATAGATTTGTGCAAAGGAAATCACTCTAATAATGAGAATTCTCATGTTGGATTGTTCGATTTATCCTTAAGCAATATCCCAAAGTAAATTGGTAAAGTCAAAACCCAGTCCATTTTTGGACAGGGATTGGCAAAACTCATTACTGTTGCTGTCAGCTAGTAAGATCAGTAATTAACATTAATGTTGATAGCATTACCAGTATCCTCTTCACAGCAATGCCAAGGTAACTCTTTAACATCTCTGAGTTGACTCTTACTGCTTTTCTGTATAAGAAACTTAGATTCAGTAAAAGACTAAATCAATTGTCCAGGTTGTGCATCATGTGAGTGGCACAGCCATCCCCAGAGCCTAAGCCCACCCTCCTGTCCAACCTTCTCGACTGTTTTCCTCCAATATCCTTTAAATGTGCCAAGCAGTCTGCATCCTGAGCTTTTAGTCATGTTCAGAAATGTTTTCCTTACAAGCAGTACCATTATTTCAATGGAAGTAATGAGTAAAATACAATTTAACATGGTGGTTCTGTCAAGTCGTGAGTTAAAATCAAAGTTCAGAATGCTAAAGAAAAGCAATGCTTGAATCATTCCTTATAGGGGCATCTCTATGACAATTTTTTACTTGACTGTTATAGCCTTCTTTTCCATGCTTGTACAATTTGTGGGTCACAAGTTGGATTTTAAAAAATTAAAATGTGAATGAGGGGATAAAATTTAGGTGAGAGGAGCTACAGCATGAATTTTAAATATAAATATAAATTTTAAATATAAAATTTACTGTT
>WAAE01016300.1:0-18683 GCA_013400495.1 Nicator chloris
GTTACTCATAATATATATAAACATATAATTGTATATGAACTTTTACCTCAACACAGGTTTTCATCCCTGAGGCAGCAGCATAGTGCAAAGGTGTATTTTTTTTGTTATCAACAGCATCAATGGCTGCTCGTTCATACTGTCCTTCATCCAGCTTTGCTCCCTTCCACTTCAGGATCATTTGCAGACAATCAGCTCTTCTGCAGTCGTCTTCTGAGGGTCGTGTCAGGCGGGGATGAAGGGCTCCCTCTGAGATCATGATCTGAGGTCCCATACACAGTAAGTGCATAGATGTCTCATTGTGCACATTCCTTTTATTTGGGTTACCATCTCGAACAAAAAGGAAAGTTCTGCAACAGGGGAAAAAAATAGAAGAAAACTAATTAGCATACAATTCCATTCATTTCCTTGAAGTGGGAATGGTGGATTATGACAACTCTCCTTCTTGAAAAGATTTTGATTACCCGTGTTAGTGACAAATGTTCTTTAACAGAGAATTACTGCTAGACAGCTCTCCTCCATTTCTTTTAGGAGTTGAGAGCCAAGATCTAGATGAATTATTGAAATATCACTAGGTACCATATACAATTACCTTGTCAGTCTATGAGAAAGTTTATTTTACAATTCTGTGTTGCATTGTGATAAATGTTATTAAGGCACAAGATTGATGAAATAGGTACTTTATTTCTTCTGCTCTGTCCTGAATAGTAGTGCATTTGGTAGTTTGCAAATAGATAATGACAGAGTAATTTGTTAAAAATTCATTCTCCTTCGCCATATCTTTAGTCAGATGTAGATGCAGCACTTACTACTTCTTAAAATATTATAAATACTATTCCTGCCAGCACTGTACATATTGAGGAATGACCATTGACTTTTTCAATACAGAAGTGCAACATTACGCAAACTCTCCCCTACACAGGGTGACAGAAGCTGGCAAGAATTTAAGTGTTCTCTTGAATGCTTTAGAGGCAGTTCAAAGTGGACAATATAATCAGCAAAAATAATCACCTTAGGAATGAAAAGGGAATAACAGGCCGGTTCTTAGAATCACAGCTCTGAATCCTAACAACACCTGACACAACACAGCTCCCTTGGTGCTTCTTGCCAGCAAGGATTATAGAATTTACAATCCAGATCTGAAATGGAAGAACTGAGGAAAATCATACAAGCCCTGTGCATCCGAACATGCTTTAGCCTTTTGAGGTATACTAAAATATTTTTTTTCTTAAGGGGAAGTAAATGGTAGGCAATGGCAGAGAGGAAAGATCACCTCTTTGAAGAACTGGGGTCAGAGGGACAGCAATGGTACAAGAACTCCGTGTGAAGGGAGAAAGAACAGGTATTGTTCCCTCAGGTTCCCAGAAAGGTAATACAGGCTAAATCTGAAGCGTGGCACATGCATTCAAGAAGTCACTGCAAATGCCTGCACTGTTCCCATAAACCCCCTCACACATCAAGCCTGCACAAACTACCATATGTCTCCTTTCCATGCTGTTCCCTGACTCCAAACAGTTTGCAAATATGAAACAAACCAGTTATTCTGGAACCCCATGAAGTTAGTGCAGTGGACCAGGTTCCACCCTCCTAGACCACACCCCTAAGACTAATGAAAAACATGTTCAATCACTTCCAGGCAGCTCAGCCATCTGAAAGCAGGTGCTGCCTACATACAAAATCAGACAATATTGCTCTTGGTGACCAGTGGTGAGAAGAACTTGATAATCTCACCCAATGTGACAAAAAAAAAAAGTTATTTACCTCAGTTATTGCCTTATGCTATAGTTATAAATCTAAATGCCATCTGCTCTTTCTGTTGTCCCTGAATTCATACCACCTTTCTCTCTCTCAGAGTTCATTCATGCTTAGTTCAGGACAAAGAATAATCCTGAAACTATTTTATTAATAAAGGAAGAGGCTGTACAGGGTAGACAGGAATTTCCCTTTCAGATATTATTGAAAATAATCTGGACAAGTATTTCAGTAGAAAAAACTAGGCACAGATGATCTGCTCCTGCAATGCAAGAATGTCTTGATAGCTGTTTGGTCACTTGGATTTCTGTCCTTTCCTCCTCCTGAAAATCTCTGAGTGATTTGAATTAAAAATAAAGCTTATTAAAACACCATTCTTTTAAATATGTGGCAACAAAGTATTCAGAGGAAAACACAGAACAGTCTCCTCTATGTTGCCCTATTTTGGCATCAAAAAATGTTCTTTAGAGAAATCTCTCTTTCATTCCCTCATAGCTGACATGATAGATGCATTTGTTAGGAAATATGAATATGCCAAACTTGAGATTAAAGATCTTATACAAAAAAAGCCACAGCATATTTTGTTTGCTTAAGGTTTTTTGTTTGTTTTCAGAGGGAAGGGATTTAGCTGCACAGCCAAAAAGCTTCAGAGCCAATTATATCAAATGGTAAGACTAACTAGAATCAAACACTCTCCAAAGTGAATCTGCTTGTTGTAATTACCTTTACATAGTATGAATCTAGAGACAGAAAGGAAGTAGGGGAAGGAAGGGAAAGTTAGAGACAGAAAGAGAGAAATGGGAAAGAGAGAGAAAAGATAGGGACAAGAAGATAGATTCTGTAGAGGCACTTGGATATTATCTGCTCTTCAGCATAAGGGGAAGTCAAGCCAATCCTGTAAAGCCCAGCCAAACCCATGACTTAAAGTTCAGAGATGACTAGCATCCAAAAATGGGCAAATTAATACATTTTACTGCCACAAATTCATTACTCAACAAGGCTCCATTTTTAACAGTGGTATTTGGTGCATAAAACTTTCACAGAGCAGTGCTGTAGATCCCTGCAATTTGGCTCACAAATTCAGAGGTATAAGAAGCTAAATTTTGCCTGGAAATGTACTGATAGAGTGAAAATATGCATTGCCTCTGGGAAATATCACTTAACCACAAGGCAGACAGACTTTACTCTAGTTGCCGTTTCCAGATTTGCTTCAATCTGTAGCACTTTGCAGAATCCAAACTTGAGGTGACAAAAGCATCATAAAAGTGTTGAAAAAGTGACAGAAAGGAAAGGGCTGTAATATTCACACCTACTACTATCTGTATTTGCAAAAAAACCAGCAAGAAACTCAAGATCACAAGGCTGGGAACTTGAATAATAAACAACTGGGACATGTCCTCACTTCGGGAAACTAACAACAGAACTATTTTTTCAGGTTTTGATAAAATCTTTAATGTTTGGGGCATGAAAACCGCCATATTTACAGTTTCTTTTTCTCTCTAAACAAATGCTATCTATATTTTAGCTATATATAGATACACATTGCTGGAACTAGATGATCTTTCAGGTCTCTTTCAACCCAAACCATTCTGTGATTCTACGCTCTATTTGTATGCATAAAAAACGTACAAAAATGTACCCATGTGTGGAAAAATAAAACACAAATTAAAACTGGTGTAAAATGAAGTGATAAAACTAGTTCTGACAGCTGGAGGCTAAAGCATGTCTGAATATGCTCAAAGATAGTGAAAGTAACAATTTTTGAAAGCAAAACACTTACATACACTGTATAAAGTACACAGAAAATTGCACTGTTGCTTCAAACAAGACAAGGAAGGCACTAGAAAAAGATGAGCTGCAGCAACAGGGTAAACTGTACAGGATTCCCTTTCACAACATCCCATCTACTCTTGGCTTAGACAGCCCTTGTAAGTACAGCTTGTTAAAGAAAGTTACACTGCCAACTCCAGTGCAGGCATGAATCTAAAGCTCACAGCTTTAAGAGAAGTATGAGCATTAACAGAAGAATTTTAAGAGCATTAATAGAAGTACGGGTAAGCCATGAGTTACAACAACTCAGAGAAGAGCCAAGCCATGTTACCCAGTAATTTAAAACTCATTTGCAATGAATTAATTAATACAATTACTGAATCATTCAGCTTTCAACACAGTAGGCCAATACTGATGCATTCAACCTTGAATAACTATGATTATTTCACTAGAAGTACTTTTCTCCCAAATATACTATAAGAAAACAATCACAGTGTACTAGTAACCACTTGAAGAAATCTTTTTAGTCATTACTGTTTTAAATAATTTTGTGAAGAGTATTGTTTTTTACCTGATGTTGAAAGCCACGGTAAATATAATTATTGGTATTTTTATTCATTATACGTTGCTAGACAGTTATTTATTATTATTTATTAAAGTTATTTAATCAAGAGCTCCCTTCAGTACTTAAAAGTTTCTTCTCAGTTTCACTAAGATTCTTAAGCATTTCTTACATTAATCCTTACATTTGTTATACTGTGCGCCAAAGAAAAATTATGCTTTATTTATGGTTCCTACAGCTGTTAGGAGGAACAGCAGCACCAAAACAGAGATGAAACAATTCCTCATGCAAAATGTATCAGTTACATCTGTAAGTTTCCTGTAACCAGAGAACTATTGTTTCTATTTATGAGTTACTTAAGTTTGGCATTCTCTTGGACAGTCAGGAATACTGTTTTCAAGATCCCATGCCTCTTCCGGCTTTTATTTCAATATTCTGAGCGGGATTTCAAAAGGAATAGAGCTGAATGCCAAATCAGAAGTGGCTTCCACTGAAGCTGGCTGCTTACCAGCAGCTTTTGTGACAGTCCTCTGTAAAGTAAAATCTGTGTCATTTCCATCTCTGTCTCTGGCCCTTCCTTACGTACATCTCTTGATGGCTAGAACCAATTCTCAAACATAGGTGCCATCCTTCCAGCCCCTTGTCTCCAAATCCTTCCTTTGAACATAGATTTTTTCTGAAACCATCCACACTGAATTCTCACTGTTGACTATTATTTTTAGATTGGTCTCAAACAAATATGAGATGAAATAATAAACATGAAACTACCAACAAGTGTGTTCATTGTCACCTTTTAAACACACAGATTTGTATCTCTGCACGGGACAACTATCTTTGTATCAGTTTGTAAATGACCTGGCAGTGTATGATATTTAGTATTGATATTATTTATATAGCAATAATGACGAAATTACACAGTGAATACTATCAAGCTTTGCATCTTTTCTATTTCTTAAAAACCGTAAGTGTATTACAAAAATTGTCTCACCTTTATCTCTCCCTCCATAAAAATGTTTTCAATTTGTATGTCACTTTATCTTTAATGACGCTAATTTTTATTTTCCTTACATGTCCCAATGATGTAACTTTATTACATGAAATTGAAAACAAAAAAGTGTGAATTTAAAAAAATCAAATCATCCACGATCTGTACCTGGGCCAAAAGGAAAACTGGATCTATATACAATGTCACTGAATATTTTGCTTGTATTTTGCACTTAGATATAAAAATTAATGAGTTATTTCTGAAAAATTTGAGCCAACAGATCTCTCTGGTAAGGAAGCCATGTGTGCCTCTAACCTCAGGGTGAAGTGAAGCCATTTGACACAATCATTCAGTATTTACCAATCAACTCCACGGAGTCACAAACTCTACCTGGCAACAAAATTAGCTGAAATAAAGATGTGGTCATTCTGGTTGGCAAGGACCAAAGCTGTACTCCTCTATAAGCCAAATAAAATTTTACTTTGCCTGTGGTAAAATGTTCACGATGGCTCTACTAAGGAGGACAACACAGAATGAGAAACCTTTAATAGTGTACTGCATTAATAGATCTCATTTCACCAATCACTAACAAAGCGGTCTTACTCTGCAATGTGTGATTTCCACCAAGGAAAGGAAAATTAGAACAATTTCCTCTGGGTGCAAAATAACCTAGTAACAGGAAGAAGCAATAGCACACTCAAGAGTGGCAGCTGTAACTGGAGAGCAAAGGCTGTGCTAAATTCGTAAGCATCATGTATCTTTAACCTACTACGGTCAAAATAATCAGAAGTTAGATAGAAAAAAATTCAGCTTTAAGACCTGAAAACACAGCAGCTGACTGGCTTTTGATCGTTGCCTGTAGGTTAGACTATGATTGGGATAAAGTCTACCTTCTGTTTTGCATTTTGTGAAGAAGTCATGAAGAACACCAGGGAAGATACCTCGGGAGGCCACACACATCTATTCAGTGAGAACTGCTTTTAACTGAGATTTTGAGGTTTAGGAAAGAAAAACAAGGAAGTCAGGCAGATAAAGGTCTGAGTTTTTCAGCCTGCCTTATTGTACCTTAGAAGACAGTGCCCAACGGGGTGGCAGACTTTGAGGAACACAGCAAATGCTACTGCTGCTACTTGACGTCTGTAGCTGCTCTGCTAAGTGTCTGTTTTTTTCTGTCTTTGGCAGTTTTCTCCAGGATTTAGTCACAGTAAAAATTTGATCACTTTTAAAGGCTTCCTATTTTTACTGTTTGTCCATCATCTTGATTGCTTTTTAGACTGACTATGATGAAAATTACTTTATAAATTACTATTTTCTACCACCCAGTCAGATGCTCTGCTACTGAAATCAGGGGCATTTCAATTCACTTGGTCCTCTTGCTTCTTTATAAACATGCCCACAAACCCCTGTGAGATCCTATATTCTTCATTTATTATTCCCCTTCATCTAATCAAGAACTCCCTTCAGTATTTCATATTCCAAGGAATTTGAAAGGTGACCAAGACTCACAACCACACTGAATAACTAATCTAAAAAGGACTTTACAGAACTAATTCAGCAGCTGAGTGCAATTACAACAAAGCAATTGGATAAACACCAATGCTCCCACTTGGACAGATCCAAACACTGCACAGATCTTTCACCACACACCACGAAAGGAAAACATTTAACACTATACCACAAGCAGTATCTCCCACAAGTACATTCATGTCTCAGATTGTAAAACCGTCAAAGCGTTCAATTTACAGCTTTGCATGTGCTTACTATTCAATTTTACATATTTAGTATAATGTTGGATGAGATTCATCTTCTCAGCTCTGCTGACCTACAGTGCAGACAACTACAGCTGATCCAGTTCTCTTAAATTCCCTTTAAATCAATGAGAAGAAACAGGCACTTCTGGCACAGAATTTAAAATACTTTATGGTCACCTTCACAATATATGAATTGTGCTGTTGCCTTCACTAATTATTCTGACTAGATCTATTATCTCTCTAGAAAGGAGACCTAGTATGAATTATTCCAGTAGAGACACACTTACTTTCCTGAACAAAATTAATTTAAATAGAAGTATATTTGAAATAGTTATCTGTATAATTATTGATAATTAAAAACAAGCTTGTTTTCTGTTGCTCAAAGTGAGTGATCTAGACAATGACATTCTAATAAATTATTCAAACGAATAATTTAGGTCTATTTGGATCTCAAAGTTTAAATATTTACAGAACTTCTGTCTCTCAAAACATTGAAGTAGCCTCTTTTTGATTTCCATCTCCAGAAAAAACAATATCAAAAATTCAGAGCAACTTCAACCCTATCAGAAAAAAAGCAACTACAGCACTACTCTAAAGCCAGATGACCTGCAAAGAACAGGGTTTTTGTCAATACTTTTCCTTAACATATATTATTGCAGCATAAAAATCCTCTAATACCCTCTAAACTTCAGAGAAATCTTGTTCTGAAAAACGGTCTACACACATGTCCCTCAAAATCATCCAAAACTAATTTTCAACATGACTGCAAATGGATGAAGAGCCAACAAAACCTGGCATGGGAAGAGACATTCCTGAATGTGCTGTGACGAATGCAACATTCCCTCTGGGGTCAACAAGTTTTCTGGCAAATTCACTCTCCATAACATCCTAGTAATATCAACATACTTTTTTTGATTACAATTGCTTGGCCCTTAATGAAACCTCTTTAACAGCGAGAAGAGAAGGGGACTGTAGCTGAAATTCCAAGAGATGCATATTTAGTTCAGTCTAGAGGAAAAGACCACTATTTTGATGTTATTTGTTGTCATTCTTCTGAAGTGAAATATACCTCCCAAATTATAGCAGTGAAACAAGAGATATTTCCTATGAACAATCCCAGGCACATTTACCAGTGTTTCTCTCTGACTGGCTTAGCTCTGCCTTCATTGCCAGAGCTGCTTTACCACTGTTACTAAATGGCAGACATCAAGAATGTTAAAAGAAGTGGGTTTGGGTTTGATTTTTTTTCTTTAGTTTCAGCAATCACCTCAGCTTCCAGAATCTCTGTAACAAGAAAGTCTTGTTTTTCTTGTTCTAGGAAAAAATCAGCTTCATGAACCTGTCCTGTCTCCCCACAGTTCCACATTTCTGTCATCTCCTCCTCCCCCCTCTTCAGGCCAGGACCAGCAGCAACTGCTACAACAATCCACTTTTGGCTTGAATACTCACAAACTGCTCAGATATAGCAGTATGAAACACACAATGAGGAAAATCTGTCACTGATCCAAAAAGCTTCCCAGCAAAGCTGCAAAACTGAAAGTCACACCACATATATTGCAAAATGACAGTTTATCTAAGGGTTTTTTTTTTTCCTTTCAACGTCAAGCAAGTCCTCGTGATTTCCAGTCACTCCATCTCCACCAGCCTCTGGAAAGTCTGTTCTCTTGTCATAGCTCAAGAGTGGTTCACCAACAGCTAGACTCAATTGAGTAACTTTCCACAATGGTAGCAATTCTTTCAAACTAAGCACTCAGATGGTCTAAAATGTACCTTAGGTAAAAAACAAAACCAACCAAAAAAAACCAACCAAAAAAAAAAACCTTATGGCATTGGATATGCTTGATCATCTGAAGACTGCATTTTCTAATGAAAACCTGTTTCCAGTGTGCTTTGTCTGTAATATTTTTATACATATTTAGGAAATGAAATTTAAACTATCTTCTTGAATATGAATCTTCTGTCAAGACCTTAATTCATAGGGAAACATGATAAATGCTTGTCGTGGAATAAGAACAGTGTGGATGTTGTATAAAGCTCTCAAAATCCCTATGTGGTGTGCTTCATGAACTGCTCCAGTGTGGGTTCTTCCACAGGGTACAGTCCTTCAGAAACACATAACTACAGCATAAGTCCCCCACAAGGTCACCGGTCCTGCCAGAAATCCTGCTTCTGTGCAGCTCCTGCCAGGAGCCTGATCCAGTATGGGCTCTCCATGAGCTGCAGGCTCCTTCAGGGGACATCCACCTGTTCTGGTGTGAGTTCCTCCAGGGGCTGTGGGTGGGTCTCTGCTCTACCTGGATGTCCAGAGGCTGTGGGTGGGTCTCTGCTCTATGTGGATGTCCAGGGGCTGTGGGTGGGTCTCTGCTCTACGTGGATGTCCAGGGGCTGTGGGAGGACATCCTGCCTCACCACAATCTGCACCACGGGCTGCAGGGGAATCTCTGCTCCAGCGCCTGGAGCACCTCCTCCCCCTCCTCTGCCTTGGTGTCTCTGCAGGGCTGTTTCCCTCACACATTTTTTTCACTCCTCTTACAGATGCTGTGCAGCATTTTTCATCCTTTCCTAAGTACGTAATCACAGAGGTACCACCACCATCACCAACAGTCTCAGCTTTGGCCAGTGGTGGGGCTGGTTTGGAGCTGGCAGAAGCCAGTTGTGCCTGGTGTGGTGCACGCTGATCTCCTCAGAGATGACACCCCCACAGCCCCCCTGCCACCAAATCCTTGCCCCGTGAACCCAGTACAATGCCCTTCTGTCAACTCCTCCTGACAGGTGTCACAGCTGGGGGCTGAGGGTTATCCTGTGACAGTCTTGGAGCAGGGGCTCCTCTCTCCTGATGAGCTTACTGGCCTGAGATCAAGTCTTCAAGAATTCATGTTTGAGCTAACTAGCTGTGGTCAGCAATTTTTGGTTTTTAAACATTAAATGCTGTGTTAAAACAAACTGGTATGTCAGGTAAACATTATTCAGGGCTGCAGACCAAGTTATACATTAATGGAATGTTGACTATGTTCTGTTTTTTATTTCAACATTCCTAGTATACTAAAGTTTCCTATGATACTCATTTAAATTATCAAGAAACAATCCTAGCATTTTAACAAATTTTTGCTGAATCTTGTGAAAAGAAATTAATAGCAAATTTTCACAGTTTTACATCTTGACCCTGTTTCTGGGCTGTAAATGTTGGATGAAAAGTGCAGCAGCCAGATGACTCAGATACTTGCTGCATAATAACCATGTAGCCCGAAATCATTGAGAAATTTTTGTTGGCTTAAGTTTCTGCCAGTAGACTTCATGCTGGATTAAACCAAGTTTGTTCAGGTTGGGAATTTTGCTTTGTGACCCTTTCACCTCTTCTCTAGTTTCTTGTTTCTTTCCTTCTGAGATCACTGCAGCAGGATGTCCCCAACTCCCTTTCACTGCAAACTTGACACCTGTGCTTTCACTGTGCCTTTGGCCAGTCACACCACCCAAACATGTGCAAACAGGGAATTTGTCCCTTTGCCTCAGCATTGCCAGAGAGGATATTTCTAAACATCCCAGAATATGTCTCAATGCATTCTGTAATGCAAAAGGTGTACCAACAACTGCATCACTCTATTTTGAGAAAATCTCACACAGTAAACTGTAAGCACGTCAGTTCTTATCCACCTACAATAATACAAATCTCTGCCTATAAAGAAAAACTGAATTATATGGTATGCACACAAGTAAATGCTAGAGCCTGTAGTTCATGTTGCTGGAGATTACCCAATATTTATGTTTTATGAAGAGATAAACATAAAATATTATACTACTATGGACATCTCATAATTGTAAATTTCTCTCAAAATACAAAGAGATTAAAATTAATTTATTTTTAGGTACTGAACTTCATCAGTAAATCAAAGCATTCCTTCTAATAATCAGCTCATTTAACCCCTGCCATATCCAGGACTTTCTGCACCAAAAAGAAGCGGCTTAACTCCAAAGCACTTGTGCCCTTTCTGCTATCAACTTAGCGAACAGACACACTGTAGGGCTTACATTTATTCACTTTTACTGCTTTGTTTAGATAAAAAAGCGTACATTTATGTGCAGCACATCTTAAAGACAAGCCCTTAGAAAGGCATCAGAAAAGTTAATAGTAAAAAAAATTCAGTAAATTACTCCTCACAAGTACTGGAATTTCAACAGTCTGGGTTTTCAGAACCAGACTCCAGCAGAAAAAGGCACCTACCCTATGTTTAGAGACAAAAAATCTATTACAAACCTCTGACTTAAGGCAAAAGAATGATTCTTTTGATCATTAGTTTGCAATGTGTGAAAAAAAAAAAAAGTTGTCCTGTGAGACTTAGATGTTGAAAGTTCTATGTGGCTAGTAGCAATATGGCATTTCTAAAAGACTTTCTTTTAAAAATACAAAGCGGTTATTTGAGATCCCATCATAATGATGCAATATGAATTAACTAATGCACTCCTCAGAAGTCAGTAATTATGACTATTTCTCTTCATATCTGCAATTTCATGTGTCCTTGTTGTCTAAATGAGGCTGTAATTTCTTAAGAGCTATTTTCTTGAGAGAAATAACCTGACAATATCAGAGGAAAAAAAATCATACGGACAGTGTAAGTAAAAACTGGACACTATTTTAAATTCATTTTAGTTAACCCTTTTCTGTAATTCAAGAATAAGGACTGGGGAGAAAAAAACCAAAAAGTGTCAGTGATTAAATGAAAACACCAAATTAAAAATAGAAATACAGAATACATAGGGAAGAAGAGAAAAATATTTAGCCAAAATTGAGGTAAATGAGAAATTATAAAGTAAAAAACTGGTTAGATGAATCTAAAATTCTGAGGAAAAATTTATGGTGAGAGGCCAGAAAGCTAGTAAAGTTACAGCATACGAGATACGAAACCTTATGAACACTACAGGCCCATTTAGACATAAACACAAAGATGAAAAGAATATTACCAATAACACAGTCTCGTATTTATTTCTGTTCTGTTTCCTAATGTGAAGAAGAGGATATTTATGAAATTCTCTCGAATAGTGCTTACTGAAGAAGAGGTTTAGCAATGTCTGCCCAGTACCACCTTCACAAAATACTAGATGAGAACAGCATGTGTCTGCAATGTCTGGACATGGGTAAGATGTTAATCTTTAACTGATCTTAGAGCACTGACAAAAATATGAAAGAATGGAAATAGCTAATTTTAGGGATTGCTGTCCATCTTGACTGCAGCAGTAATAAACTTACTTATTATCAAGATATTAATGTTCACTGCTATTATCCAACACAAAAATAAAAGCTGCCTGAGTAACACAAGAATAAATATATATTGTACCATCTAGGAGTAGTTACAATCAGTGTGGTATCCACAGCTTTGCAAACAGATTATTTAAAAACAGGAGAATACATCAAGAATGGTGGAACAGTCACCATTTTCAAAGAACCATGGTATAGGAGTCTTCAGGTGCAAGCTAAAACTGTCTGAGACTAATGTTACAAGAAAGGAACAGATACTGAAATAAAATTAAAGACTGTTACATCAGCCTGTGATTACAGACTAGTTTGCATGTTTTCTATTACTACTCGAACTTGTTGCAAATTCTGTCTGTGCAACACACACATGCACGTATATGTGTACACCTATGCACATGCACATCAGGTGTTTATAACCCGGCTGACACTGTTGCATTTGCTAGGTCAGTTTTTCACACCCAAGCCAAATTTCAAATGCTGCTTACCCCAGGATACGATTCATTCCATGCCTAGCAGCATAATGGAGTGGAGTATTGTGCTGGTACGTTTCTCCATAAGAAGTATTTGGGTCAAGAGTTTCTTTTAGTTGAGGGTTGCTCTCATAGATTTGGCAGGCCAAGTTTTCATCTCCATTTATAAGAGCTTTGCGGAATTTGGTGGTTGTATTTCCCATGTTGCTATCCTAGCTATCAATGGCACTTCTTCCTTTCCCCTTCATCCACTTGTTGTACGGTTCTGTAACATGCTTCACAGCCTAAAAAAGACAAAAGATATTGTGGTTATTCCATAAAATACTTTTTCCTAGATGAAAAGAAAAAATGCAGAGAAACAGCACTGTAAATAGGCAGATGAAGTACATAGTACATAAACTCTTCTCATGAATTGCTGAAATCTTTCTAGGTAAATGCACACAAACTCCCAGTTCTTCACAGATCATTTCCCTGATAAATTGTGGATCTCCCTCCCTCTGCAAATATCTTCACTACCTATACCCTTTAAACATAGGGAAAAGAAATGGCCAGTATCGACCTGTATTAGAAGACTGGCATGAATACTGAATTTCCATGAACGAGAAATAAATGAAAAATTAGACCTTACTTCAAAAACAGAATTGATCTAAAGCAAAATTCTTACACAAGGAAGAAAAATTCTTCAAAAACATGCAATGAAGCAGACATCAGTTTATCTTTTAATTAAAGAAAATCATACTAAAATATGCTTGAAGCACCTGAGCCTGTGTAGGTGTACACAGCACCCTTTTGTGCCAGTAAGATGCATGCTGATGAACACAGAAATTACCATGGCCCCATCTTAACAGCTCTGGTAAGCAGAATCTTTTAAACATCTAACCCCTTACACCTACATTTACAATTAATGGGTCCATACAATGCCTGGCATTTGTACTGGCACAAAACAACTGCATCTTACAGTACTTCAAAGTACCTTCCAGCTGCTGTGCTCCCTCGTCTCTCACCTTTACCTCATGGAGGCAACCAGCAGATTGAACTGCAAAAAGGGCAGACAGAGCATCTCTGCTCATGACACGGGACAGCAGGAGCTTATCCAGATGTGCAGATGGAAACAGCACATGTTGGTTTATGTCAGGGTACAGGCAGGAGAGTCAGCACCGGCTGTGGCTGGTAGCACAGTGAACCTTCTAGGGGGTCTCTTTTGTGCATGAGTCATCCCAGCCACGCTGCTCCATGCCAGATCTTTCACCCCACAAAGCACACACAGGGACCCAAATATGCCAGGCACAGCAGGTTAGGGGATTGAGACTATGTTGTGCACATAAAATCAGACAGGAGCTGCCCAGTACCTTATATGCAACTTGTTGGGACTATCTCAAAGCTACTATTTCTACATTGGCTTTCCAACACAGTTACTGGTGCCCCTCCAGCCTTGTAGACAGACGAAACAGAGGAATCCAAGGGGTCTGAAGCTGCAGAGAAAGCAAGGGTATCAGGATGTGGATAAAATTCACACTGAAAGCAGTTGTGGAAACCTGGTGAACAGCTGCAGTGACACACTTTTGTTTCCCCAGAGCTATTGTCACCAGTTGTCTCACCAGCTAATCTCATCAGTGTGGTCAGGTCTGTTTAAGAAGGAGGGAGGTGGCCTCGGTGGCCTTCATTTTAATCCTTTTTCCTACAAAATTGTGGTAAGACAGCCCTTATTTTGAGCTGTTGTGAGGTAACAATGACACTGCTATATCAGCTGCCTCCACGTACTAAACATGTTAGTACTAAACTCTGGTCTGGGACCAGAGTTACCTAAAGAAGAACCAAGTAGGCACTCATCCAAAAGCAAATGGACATCCTTCATATATCTACTTATATACACAAACCAAAACCTAGATTATTCAATCACACTACAGATTCTACAGCATTTTGTATCTTTCTGACATCGATATATTTTAAAATACAAACATGCAGACACTACACAGATTTAATATTTGTATTCTTCAAGAATGTCACTGCATGTTCACATTACTATGTCACAGCTCTCAGTGACGTAAATTAATGTGTTTTCAGATGCAAAACTAGTTGCATTACTCTAAATACTGGGTAGTTTAGGTCTACAAACCCTTTAGTGTATGAAGAAAAGTTCTACACTCTTTTCAGTCAACCAGCAGTTTATACTACATTCAACAGACAGGATCTCAAAAATAACTTGAAAGAATGATTTGCACTTAAGTTTAACAAGATTAGTTTGTGGTATTATATTATCTGTCAATCCCTATCTGCCACCAGTAGCTCTCAAGACCATAAACTAAATTAGATGAGAACAAATGCCTAAAAGATATCAGCATCGTCATGGAAATCGATAATGAAGATCCCACTAATGCCTATAACACTAAGAAAAGCACGAATCATTTGAAATTAGAACGTAACAGCATCAATTTCCATGCATTTATTTCTGGAAAGTAGCACACAGATAACTTGCATCAGCTGCAGAACATGCTGCTTCTTGCCCAAACTGGAACATTAAAGAAACCTGGGTAGGGATGAATGAGAGCACTGAGAGTGGAAGGAGGTAAGATGGTGCCCCCCAGGCACCTGAGAGAAATCTGGGACAGGGTGCTTCTGCTGAGATGTTGAAGACGAGATCTGAATGGATTTAGGCAGGGGTATGGAAATGCATGGGGGAAGTGAGGGTCTCTGTGGGGTGAGCTGAAAAGCTCAAGTAATTTTTGTGCAGAAAAGGCAAAAATCATTAATTCTTTTGTATAACTGAATAAACTTTATTTACTTTTGATGCAGTATGGATATATTAGAATGTTGTACTGTCATCAGCGACTACTAATATAAAAGATGTAGGCACATTGCTCGAACTATTATGTACATTATCATATCATCTGGAAATTTTAGGAATATGCAGACTACACCATGTAAGTCACTGAAAAAACAGTCACATCTGCTTTCTTTAAAAAAGCTTACAGCCTATGTGTTCAATAAAGGGCTAAATATGACACAAACGATACAGAAAGGTGAACAAAATAAAAAAGAGTAAAAAACTTGTGTAAAAGGAGCAATGTATGGCTTTGAAAAGACACAAGTGAACTCCAACACAGAACCAAGAATGAATGCAGAGGTATTGAAAATTTAGCAAAGGCTAATGTAAATATAGCCATCACATTATCAAAATAAAATGAAAGATGATAGAATGGGGATAGTCAATGAAGGCCCTTCAGGTGATGGCAAACAGCTTCTATTTGATGTGATAGCAAAAAACTGATCTCTGGAAGAATGCAAGGAGAGAAGTGACAGGGTCAAAATTAACCCAGGAAACAATTCTCTACTGAAAACACAGGATAGGATAAACTATATTAATGTCTGTCACCTTTGTACAGTATCCACAAGATCTTTCATCTCTAACACTACAACAGGCATTGGCATTTTATGCCTTGGGAATTTGGTGGGCCACACGGTAGTATTCTTTGTCTTCTGAATTGCAATTAAACAGATCAGCAGAAACACAGAAACACAAGGGAGAAGCTGTCTCTGTACTCTGGCTCTAACAGTTGGCTCCCAGCATGTCTGGAAGTCCAGAAGAAACAAAAATGTGACAGCTGCTGCCTCTCTCAAGCTGCTGCAGTTGATGAGTTCCCCTCTGCAAAATATTCAAGATCTGCCCATTTGCAGCTGTCAGTTCATCTTTCAGCAAACAGCCCCACTGCATCCACCACCAAAGCAGCCTCTACCTCAACTGAAGGAGAAAAAGGCCAAAACATCAGCTGATGCAACAAAATTCTGACCTGAGAATGGCTGAAAGGGGCCCAGCCTGATGCCTTTTAGTGTAGTTATCTTTCCATGAAGAGCTTCCAACCTGTTACATTCTCAGAGAACAGAAGGGTAATGAGAAACGCTGGAACCAGGCATTCAGGGAAAGGAAACTTAGTTCACTCCTTCAGACTGTCATTTTGTGTTTTTAGAGGTGAAGGGCACATAACACATACATTTCCTCTGACACAGGTGGCAGGGAAGTGGTCTGGAAGGTTATCAGCCAGTCAGCCTCAGAGACCTGGAGAGCTCCTGTGAGCTGAACTCAGGTGTTGCTAAAGCAGTTTCAGCAGCTCCTGGGCTCACGTGGGTAGTCTGCAGTGTCAATGTCACTGCTCTTGCCTCCCTCTTTGTATAAACCCAGCATTTAAAATCCTTAAGCTATTTTTTAATGTCCACATCGCAGTGGAAAAAAATGACCACACAAACATGACAACTTTCAAGTATTTTATATAAATAAAATAAGACTTGAATAGAATTTTACAAGACAAATAGAAGATTTTTTTGGTAGGCAGACCTATCCACTGAATCTTCAAGCTCTATGCTAACAGGACTGTATCATAGCCTTTAACATAACCTTAGAACATTTATCATAATCATAAATATCATTTTACACCAAAGAACACAGGAAAAACTAAATGTAATGTTTGCAAAATATATCCCATGTTATTTCTGAATTCCAAACATCAACCATCTAATTCAAATTTTGAAAGTATATTTATATAGAAATGTAGAATATCCAGCCAAATAGAAGTTCCAGCCTAGTAAAAAAACCCCAAAATCACCCTAAAGTTTAAGGAAAGATTCTTATAAACTCCATCAGGGCCTTCACACTTCTCTGCTTTAGCAACAAACAGTAATTTCTATGGCTTATTAGCAACACTTTGGTATCACAGCTCTACAAAAATTTAACAGAGAGACAGCCACTCATAGGAGCTTGAAGATTGAGTACAAGATGAGAAAAGAGTGGATAAAGAAAGACATGGGTAGAGCAAGGAAGCAGTGAGATTCTGAGAGCAGTGGCACCAGCTGCCCAACTACTATTGATCTTTCCATGGGCATCATCACAGAAGTGAGTCTGAAGAAGAACAGCAATGACTTCATGGGATTTTCGATGGAGTTCCTCCTTTCTAGTTGCTTGCTAAAAATTTGTAAAAAATGGTAAAATATTGTACAAGGGTTCAAGTAAGTATTTTGGAAATATCATATGCCCAAACTCATTTAGGACCCACATATTGAACACACAAGTCTGTCATGAGATGGCATACCTTTCTCAATTTACATTTTAATTGTTTTAATACTGAAGCAGGATTTCTTACTGAATGTAGGACTAGCATGTGTTGATACAGCAGCTGTTCTAAACCTTGGTAAATGAAAAAAAATGGAGACAGACTGCACTACACCACACTGCTTAGAAAATCTATCAAAACCAGTAACAAAATACTCAGGTTTAACTATGAGAAGAAAATGCTATATATTTCTTGCACCAAACAACCCTACTGTTTATAGCATGAGCACAAATCAGGATTGAGGCAAACAATAATTTGCAACCTTTTTTTTTACAAGGTAACACTTTGTAATTACACAGTTTAACCTTAAAAAGTTTAAGTACAATTCGCAGTTTAAAAACCTTAAAAACTACTTCTTAAGTAATCTGTCATGTAAACTATAAGAATATTCTTGTGGAAAAGCTAAGTGAGCCAAGATCAAAGAAGACTATGTAGCTCCTCATACTTAAATCTTAATCTTATTAAAATAAATTAACTAAAATTAATGTACATTACATGGCTTCTAAACCCTTCAAAAGACAAGTGATAACAAACTGGTTCTACAAGAAGGATAAAAAGATATCAAAAATACATGTTTTTCAAAAGCATTTGGCTTTTGATGAAAGTATGAAATACTTTGAAATTGCATTCTAAAAGCATCTTCTGTTTTAAGTACAGTTAGCTCAAAAGGTAGCTATTTTATTTGTTTTGGATACTGCAGTTAAACAGCTCATTCTTAAAAGCTGAGTTTCTAAAATGTTTACTGCAGAGTCTATCCTACATTATAAATCACACTTTTTTTGCAGAAGGGAACCACGAACAACTACATGGTTTAGGAGAAAGCTTCGTGACCTGTATGCTTAGGAGGAGTGTCACATTGTGATGCTGGTAACTTTAATCATCACTTCTGGGACAGACTAACACAAATGAAGCAAGTCAAAAGTTATGTTCAAGAACTCTCAGAATACCAGGCTGTCTCCTAGAAACAGCAGAAAAAGCCCTGGTTAGTGCTCTTCTTTCTCTCTTACCCTCTTCCCTCTACACAAAATAAATTTAAAAAAAAAATT
>WAAE01016302.1:0-12485 GCA_013400495.1 Nicator chloris
GCATCTACCAAACTCCTCTCAAGCAGCTGCATTCATACTTACAAAAGACAGCTTATCTCAAATACATGCTCACTAGGACAGGAACATAACATCTCGCTGTTTTACACAAGGAAAAAATCCTTAGCTTTCAAACTTCAAAGCACAAGCAGTAAAATCAAATTCGGTTATACACATGAGCACAAGTGACATCCCACTAAGCCTGTGGGAGTCTGCATTCAGTGAAAGCAGTCTAATTTCAGACTAATTTTGGCCCCTACCACACTCAGTTTCCTCAATATTTGTGAGAGTGCTCCTATCCAGACACCCTCCTCTCACAGGAATGTACATGTGATGCATGTCCAGCTGTCTGTCCCAGCTTCCTCCATTAGAGCAGCTCCATTTCATATGAGTTTACTTATCAGATGAAGTTAAATGCAGCTGGTCTTCAGCAGGGGAGAGACCCATGCTCCAATCAAGCTGCACAGAGACTGTGTGAAGTCAGAGCAGCTTTCTGCTATAAAGCTTTAGCACAGGGAAAATGTGCCTACCCTTATTTTTATTTTCATCTCTCTTATATGTTGTGGATCCAGTTTCTGGGTGAGCCTCCAGTCATTACTTTGTTATTCACAGTCTTACAAAACAGCATTCCAGCCCTTCCATACTTGGGCTGCAAGAGCAATCTCTGACTAGTGCTTACCACCACCAATGCTTTTGGCCAGTTCAGCCAGCACACAAAATTTTCAGACAAGAAGTATTTATGTGCTGCATAAAGCAAGTGAGCATTACAGATTATGTCTAGTTCTGAAGCAAGCTTGTGTGTCTCCTTAAGCTGTGAACCATGTTTATATGATTTGAGCTTCCTCCCCAGAGCTGTATTTCATGTTACAATCTCTGAAGCTGAGTAAATTATTTCAGTGTGTACTGTTGTGTACTCCAGTTAAAGCAGTGGAAAGGCAGAATTTCTGCTCCAACTCAGCAAGAAGCAGCCAAAGAGTCCTCCTCCTCCTTTCACTCAGCATCTCTCACTCCCTCAGATATGACAATTTTAGTACATGTAACAGCTCCAGACCTATTAAAAACTGAGACTCTCTAGTACACTAAGCAAAATATTTTATTTACGAGGTTGTAGAGTATGGCTACAAGGACAAATTCAATGAAAGCACAGCCACTAATACTACAGAAATGGCTTTTCTAAATAAAGTCTTCCTCCTTAGAAAAGGCATGTTGTCCCCCAGGTTGCTGTATTCTCCTTACCACATGGGTGAGTTAAAAATGAGGTTAAGCATAGCATGGAGTAAAACATCTGGTTTTTATCCCTACTTCTTTTTGCAACCACCCACAGAAAATACATGACACTGATGCTAAATTTAACTAGTTGCAAGCCAAAATACCAGAGCAGTTGAATTTGCACATCCCTTCTGTATTTAAGGGAAAAGTAAGAATTGGATGCCTGAGCATCTGTTGCTATAGCAATATTAAAATTAACAGAAGAATTGAAGTCATTAGTTTCCAGCAACTGCAGGGATCTCATCACCAGTGTCCCTCCTCCTTTTCACTTTTCCTCTGGCACACCAACCCACTCCTTCTTCCTTTTCCATTACCTCCTCTTGGCCCCATCACATCCCCCTGCTGCTGCCATCAGTTCCGGTTTGCACCAGTGCCCCAACTCCAGCAAGACCCACACTGAAATCTAAGGCTAAAAGGCCCAGCCCATTAATTAGCTTGAGTTTTGCCTCACACCTCACTAAATGGTAGTGAAGGGATTATCTTCTTCTTGGTCTTTAAGTACTCAAAAAATGTTAGAAGATACTGGACATATATCTACCTAGATGATTAAACCATTTCTGCTGTAGGTTATTTTTTGCTAATAAGTTTTCTGCATCTCCCCTCTCTGCCCCAGAATCATCATTTTGTTTTAAAATTATGGAGGTAATGTATTAATAACATTTTCTAAATTGTCAATTGCAGTTGATGCTTGGTGCATGGTCTTGCATATGCCATGAGGAAGATCTAAGCTCCTCTTGAAAGATCATAGCTTTGCTGACCTTTTCTGGTGCCAGCTCACTTACAAATGCTGCCAACTGAGCTAAGTAACATGGTACCTTTATGGTACTTCCAGTTAAACTCCATCAAACCTTTCTGAAACCACAGAACACGAATTTCAAATTTCACATTCTATAGAGCAGACTTTGTTTCATAGGCACCCATTAGCACTACGGGAAAGACCTTGAGATAATTACCAAAGCCATGCTAAAAACGTGATTAAAACAGGATTCTGTGGTCAATGTCTCTGTAATTATTACTATTCAGTGACTCTGAAATCTGCTTCTAATCCACGTTTTCAATTTCTCTAGTTAATTTTAGGATCTTCTGCTTGCATTCAAAACTGCTGATTTAGTCAAACATAGCCTTACTGCTTTAACAACTTATTTCAAAAGCAATGACCATTATATTTCAATAAAGATCCTTAAGTATATGCTTTACATAGTTCTAAAAGAAAATAAATACTTAGGCGAGTTACATCCACCCAGTCAAAATGTTTTATAGCACTTACTTTGTGTGGCGTAACTAACTTTTGTTGTACAGTTAAATTACTACTGTTAACTTGACTGAGTACAGAAAGGTAAATTGCTGAGGCAACAGGATCCCAAACTACTTCAAACTGCAAAACAGAAAATTACACAATCATGACATACGTATCTTTTTTCTGTTTTCCCAAACTCTCTCAATTTCTTGCATTTTGTCCCACATGCATCAACAGAGAACACTTCATTTTGCATGAGAGGAATAGATGGTCAAATAACCAATTAAGAAGCATTCAGATTCCTCTCCAAAAACCCTGCATTGCCCTGCCTTCATACATGCCAGATTCTGACACTCAGATTGCACGGCCTGAAGGCCTACAGGACCAAACCATACCAGTAACCTATCTGCAAATGCACAAAACATTAAGACGGACTTGAGAACGACAACCACCACCACCCACACACATACTCTCTGCTGATTTGCACATCCAGCTCTGGCTTGCTGGGAGGCCAGGTCTGTACTGCAGCTAATAAACGCCACCTGCTGAAAGAAACCTGGATAGAAGATTGCTTGCAAAAGAATAAGCAGTAGCAGTTTAAAGCAGCCACAAGATCCTTTGATAGATCTTGCTGTGATAAGCCCACAGCAGGAACTGGCTTTAACTGCTGCTGGAACTTACTGTGGCAGAAGCCTTGCACTCAGCCAGGGTAGTTCTTAAATGTCTCAGCCAGCAAGGGACAAGCAAATAACTGCACAGAGAACTGGCTCATGAATTACAGGAGGATGTGCTAGAGATCACGGCATGTAGCTGTCACTCATCAACACTCCTCTTGGGAAAGAGAAGTGGAAAGAAGAATACATCTGAAAAGCTAATTAACTGGGAGTGATTTTAAGGTAACATCACACCTGTAAATAAGTGAATAGATCACTGAGATTCAGATAACCTGAGTTACTTAGAGAGAGCATACACACTTGTACTTAATTTAGGAACAGCAGGATGAGAGCAGCTGATATCTTGACCCATACCCCTGTACCCCTCTCACCTAATAATCCAAGAAAACCTCCTAACAGTTCTTTCTTTGGGTATCACTCACAGTGCTTCACTGTCTCCATAAAGCAGCCAGTGAAAACAAACACTTCTCAGAGCAGTAAACTGCCTGTGGAAGACATCCTTAAGCTCCTTATATACCCCTTCTCTTTCTAATACAGAACTAAATTACTACATTAATCTACATTTAGCTACGTGTACTATCCTCAAAAACCAGGAGGGCAACTTATGGAGAGTCTCAGAAAAGACGTTCAGAGCAACAGGACTCTCAAATGGTGGGGCAGTCAGTTCCTCTTCCTGCTCTAACAAATCTTTATATGGTTTTCATTAAGATGTCACGAGATGAAAGAAAGCTTTCCTCGTTTAAAGTGACAATCCTCAGCACTAAAATGTGATGCAACACAAGCCCCGAAATTTTGTTTTGCATGCAAAACAAACAACACTGACTGAACCACTACTCTCATTTGCTCCTTAGCATGAAGGCTGGTGTATTTTTTGCTAGTTAGGAGATGCAGGTTTGAGTCGCTTCAGGAAATCAACCTTACTACCTCATGTGGTAGCCACATTAGCAACCACGACAGCCCAATACAAACAGGTCTCTGCAGAGCAACAAGAGTTGGTAGTGAGCACCTGACATCCACACTCACACATTTTGAGAGTTTTACTTTGGACCAACCCTAACGTGGTTCCCTGTTTGTGGTTGGAGCACAATGGTGAACATCATCTTCACTGCAGACTCATCTGAAGGACACAGAGTTCACATGCTGTAAGACTATCCCACAACGCACATCACAATGAAGTAACTGGTGACAACTAAAAGTTGCTCATCCTTTTTGCTGACACTAAAAACTACCAGATAGAACATCGTGATTGTAAAAATGTAAATAAAAAACCAAAAACATCAGTAGTGTTGAACATAGTAAGGAAAAAATAATTCTGGAGTTTTCCTGAAAAAAATGCAAAACAGCTTACCTGAGTCTGGAGTCTTTAAAGGTGTCTAAATAAGAAGGATAGTTCCAAGTAACATTACTCCCCTTGCATCGCAGCTCTATGCTTTGTCCTGCAGCCAGGCTTAAGGTGGCAGCTAGTTTCTGGAAATTACCTTTATCCATCACCTGTGTCAGTATGGACTGGGACTTCAAAGAGGAGTCCACAGATTCTCTCTCCTTTGTTTTGGGGGTCTTGGGTTTTACTTTCTTGTTAACAGGCTTAATTTTGTTTTCTCCAGGTTCTTTGGGACGCTTACTCTTCGCAGGCTGTCCAATAACTGGTAAAATAAAGAAAAGAAGGCAATGTTACTGATCAGAAGAAGTTTATATAGTCTTTTGAAAAAAAAAATCTTCCTTATTATCCCAGAGAATAACTGAAGTTTTGTTCTTCCTAGAAAACAAACATCTAGAAAAGATGCAGAAACCTTAGTAAGAATTCATTTCCGGAAGTTTTTGAAGTCTGCCATGACCCATTTTCCTGGGGCAAAAGGAAAAAAGAAAGAGAGCTTTCAAGAACATGTGGAAAATCTATACTTACATAAACAGAGAAATATGCAAGGCATGAAAACTTTACCAATGGTAAGGGAAAGAAATACAGCACTTTATCTCCAGCCACTTTTGTCATTTCCTCCTCCTGGCGCTGCCATGCAGCACTCAATGCTACGCAAGCTCTTCACATTCATGTCACGTGCCCATCACTTCTGCGTGACCTCTTCACACACCACGCTTCCATAAGGGACACATGAAGAAGTCACAAGTGTAGAACTTCACAACAATTTATAAAACACTGATAGTGATGCAGTTTTCTTTGTTTACAGTAATTACTGAAATGCAAGTGATACTTCAGTCACTTGAAGAGTACGTACTTGTCACTTCTTCACAAGAGCCATTTACTTTGACAGTCCAGATGAAGACAGAATCTTATTTAGAGACAAACAATAAGAGATTTAATTACCTCCTAGAGACAAGAGGGATACCCAGTTGCCTTAACAAAGGAAGCAGAAAGAAAAAGTGGAGGTGGTCTCAAGTATTTAAACACGAGAACAAAACATTCCAACTTTAACTGACATCAGGAAGCACAGTCCTTTTGTGAGACAAGCCTAAAACTACTTTTGCCAGACACCAGAAAAGCCACTAACTGTGCCTGACAGCTAATTCTTGTCTTCTACATGGAAACGCTGAGGTATTTCATTGTACAAACCAATCAACAAGCTCCATCTGGAATGAAAAACTCAGCATACTCATATACTCAGCATAATTAAAACTGGTACTGGCTGCCAGTACGAACAGCAAGACTTCCAGATTCCTGCCACTGATGGCTCCTGTGACACTCCTCAAAACTCAAACCCCAGCTGGACACCTTGCACTGCATCAGCTTTGACTTTTCCAAGTCCAGGCTGATGTACAACGCATTTCTTTTAAACAACACAGTGCCTTGTGAGCACAAATTGAAAAACCAGGAAGTTCTAGCATTTTTTCCTTGCATTACTTTAGAAAGGCTACAGTGGGTCAGGCCAAAATTATTTGCACTGGCACCACTTAGGGTCAGATGCCAATCAGGGAACAGGGCAACCATCTCTGCTCCTTTGATACTACCCTGCTAAGCTTCCAAGAACCTCTAACTCAAGGGGTCTGTGAACCTGACAGTTGTCATCATTTTATTGTGTTTGGCTGGTTTTGGTTTTGTTTAGTTTGGGGTGGTTTTTTTGGTTGGTTTTTTGTTTTTTTTTTTGGTTTTTTTTGTTTGTTTGTTTTTTGTTTGTTTGGTTTTTTGTTTTTTGTTTGTTTTGTGGGGGGTTTTTTTGGTTTTTTTTTTGTTTTTTTTTGTTTTTTTGGTTTTTTTTTTTTTTTTTTTTTTTTTTTTTTTTTTTTTTTTTTNTTTTTTTTGTTTTTTTTTTTTTTGTTTTTTTTTTTTGTTTTTTTTTTTTTTTTCTTTTTTTTTTTTTATGTTGTCCTTGGATGTTTTCCTTCATTGACTTGTCTGGTCAGTTTTGAAAATTACACAAATTACACATAAATACTAGATGCCTTCTAGTTTTTGTATTAAATAAATAAATATCCATGTTTCTCCAACAACATTCTCTCCAACACATACACTTTTACAAAACTTGAGCATTTTTGACTCATTTTCTTTTCAGACTGACAAGTCCTACTCTGTCAGATTGTTCCTGTAAAGAACATGCATCTCACAACAGTTCCGCTACACCACATCTGGGTGATGGCAAGAGCACAAAAGCAGAATGTACATCAGGTTCAAGGTATGCTCAGATCCAGTTGTACATATTAATGGTGTCTTCTTTCCTGTCTAAACAGCTCATTACTTTTCAAGTTAGCAATATTAGGAGTTGACTTTTTTTAAAACAATCAAGTGTAATTCCAAGATCACTTTCCTAAATAGGAACTATTGGTTAAAAATTCCTAAGTAGAAAACCATCAAGGCATACATGAAGTTAGAACAGTTTGTGTTATTTAGTGTCTACCAAAATGAAATTTGAAGTCCTATTGTCCCTGCACAGTCTTACAGTCTTTCAAAACTGAGAGATCATTCTACAACTCTTTACTGACAGTTTTCTTTTCTTTTAACAGATACTTAAACATGCTGAAAAGCATGTGCCTTACAAGATCCCTGTTAAATTCAACTGGATAAAACCAATTCTATCCATATTGCAAAAAGATTAATTCCCACTCCTTATTTCCTATTACTTATTGTTCCATGAGAGGTCTTCCCTTGTCTCATAGCACACTGGTTCCCAAGGAATCTTTTTCAACAGGCTTAATGAAAGCCTTTGGGAATCCAAATACATCAACTAATTCATCCATGGCCACACTCTTACAAAAAGTCCTCAGAGAACCTCAGCAGATCCTGAAAAACAAAACCTCTTAAGAAAAAAAAAAAAAAAAAAGGCAGTCATGCCAAAGCCATACTGACTTCTCACCAATTCACGAGTTCAGTGTACA
Source organism: Nicator chloris (assembly GCA_013400495.1). Taxonomy (NCBI): domain Eukaryota; kingdom Metazoa; phylum Chordata; class Aves; order Passeriformes; family Pycnonotidae; genus Nicator; species Nicator chloris. The sequence goes on from WAAE01016302.1 coordinate 7,501, forward strand.
GAATACAGACATCTGGCTTTATGCCTCTACCTCCCCCAAATATTGTAAAATACTGGGATATTCCATTTCCCTGGAAATGTATACTTATATGATATGATATAGTGATATGTAGTGATATCACAATCAATTCAGTTGGAAAAGACCTCTGAGATCATCGAGTCCAGCCTTTGACCAAAACCCTCAATGCCAATTAGGCCATGGCACTAAGTGCCATCCAACCTTTCCTTAAACACCTTCAGGGACAGTGATTCCACCACCTCCACTGGCAGTTCATTCCAGTGTCTGATCACACCTACTGTGAAGAAATTCCTCCTGATGTCCGACCTGAACCTCCCTTGGCCTAGCTTGAGGGTCAGTCCTCTTGCCCTATCACTTGCTGTCTGGGAGAAGAGGCCAAACCCCACCTTGCTACCACCTTCTTTCAGGTGGTTGTAGAGAGTGGTAAAGTTACCACTGAGCCTCTTTTTCCCCAGCTACCCCTCCTTTTCTAAGCAACACCAGCTCCTTCTGCCACTCCTCATAGGACTTACCCTCTAGACCCTTCACAAGCTTCACTGCCCTTCTCTGGAAAAAGATGCTAAGCTATGACAAGCTATGCACCAGGGTTAAGGCTTCACCAATTTCAGATTTAAATTTCTTTTACACCTCAGGTGTATATCACAAAATCATGGCACTTAATCAGTTTCTGTTGCTAAATTTCTCTCTCACCGATTCTTTTGGTATATTAATGAATGTATATTAATGATTCTCCCCATAGAGAAAAACTATTTCACAGTCAGCTGCTTCGTAAGATACTGCACTCTTAAGTTTCTTCTATGCTTGTCATGTCACCATTTTCCATTAAAACCTCTCTAAGCACCTCCATAGTGAACATGGGTGCACACAGATAAATTTTTAAATTTTACTTTCTATAGATGCTCTTTCTTATTCTCCATTCCTACCAGTCATAAAAATTCTGCAGCCATGTCTCCCTGTCCCACCATGGTATATCAGAAGAAGGATTTATGGCTGGTTTTATCTTTTTGTAAGCTGTTTGTAAAACTCCTTTTGTCTGCTTTATTCTGGTTTTTATATTTAACCCACATGTGCGTTAAGGAGCCTCCTCCTCTTATGTAATTCCCCCTTCCAAAATTAAACACATAAGCGGTTTCTTTGTCTTTTATTATTCCTCCAAGAATATTAGAGCTACAGTCTGCCAGTTCCACAGCAACATCTGAATCCAATTACCTGAGTACTGCTCCAGATCAAGTCAAGAATTGCTGCTCTTCTGCAGGGCTCTCTGGATAGCAGCTCTAAGTCATTATTTGTGGCATCTAAACAATTGCATTCTACCCCATACCTCGATGTGTGTGACCCAGCCCATGTGAGGGGAAGTTATTCTTCCTTTTGCTTTTCTATCCAGTCCTTGCTGCCCCTCTGATTTTCCTTAGCAGAGCAGAGCAGTCAATGACACATTGGGTGGTCAGATACCAGGTTGGTTCTCCACAGGGCTGGTATTCCAGTCCCAATGACTTTTACCATCAAAACCCACCAGGAAACAGATTTAACACGAAAGTTTTCTTCAACACATACTATCACTTCTCCCTTGGGTAAGCTATTCCATCCTAGCGGAATGCCATCACACTACTGTGCCCTAGTACTGGAAGGTTCCACTGACAGGCCTGATAAGCCTTTTGAATAAGCATTCCCATTTTAAACTGGCCATTCCAGTTCCTTGCTGAACTTTCCAGATTACTCTGTAGCAGCACACAAGCTTTGGTTCAGTCATCCTTTTTCATTTTTTTCCCCCTATCAAATCCTACTGAAATTTGTCCAAATTACTCTTTGACATTTCCACTACTTTTTGCCAACCTCGATCCTGACATTATTTCAAAGGCACACAGATCCTGCAACCTCACTCCTAGGATACACTTCATCCCATACTGGGTGCTCTGCCACACCTGAGACTCTGCCTTTAAGAAAGTGTTAAAGACTCCCCTATGAAAGCATTTAAATTTTAAGTGCCAGAAGCCTGGTTTTGATTTTATCAAGATGAAGTTTTTCTCTCCACACAAGCTCCCTCTGTTCCACATTTCCGCAGTTCAGTGAATCTGAACACTTTCCTCCTACACCACACTCCCAGCTGCTCAGTGAGAGCCTTGTCTGCCTGACCTTGTATTTCCCTGCAGGTGAGAGCAGGGGCATTTCAGGAAACACATCACATGAGCTTTTATCATCCCACACAGAAAATGTCGTTCTGCCTCTGTTGCACCTCCTGGAGAGGTGAGCTCTGGCCATGGTCCTTCCCAACACTCCCTTGTAAGTCTGCGCAGATATCTACTGACACCACCACTTCTGCACCTCACAATCCCGTCTTCTGTTGTGGCTGAATTAAGTCCTTCTGTGCCAAGTAACTGAATTAACTGCTACAGTATCACCTAAGGTAAAGAGGACACTCAATCAAATCCCTCCAGGAACACAGAAACCACCACCAAGAATCTTCCATTTCCTTATCAATCTGCAAGACTTTCCCAAGAAAGCGAACAAAGTCAGCTAGTCCATTTATGCAAGCACAGGAATATGTCACATTTGGGATATTTCACTGTCCCACTAGAAGTATGCACTGAGTCCTCACTGTTTTAATAACACTGCACTACCTAATGCCACACGGCTTTAGTGCAACAGTACTTCTTCTTATTAAAAAAAATAACAACATTAAGACTTAGAAAAATATTAATTGAGAAAATGCTTCATTTCTACCTCTGCTCAGCTCCTAAAGTCAGTTCTAAGAGGCACCGTACTAATTTCAGCTGCAACAGTACATTCAGGGTCCCTACTAACTCGTCGTGCCAAAGTAGGAGACTATGCATCCATATGTCACAGAAATGTATCATGCAGGACTTTTGCTCCTGGTTCACAGTATTGTCTCACCCTATCCTATAATGTTTGTCTGCCCCTTGTTCTCACAAATGTCACACACAACAATTTCAAAATGGGTGTTAGTTATAAAATCCTAGAAAAGCCTTAGTTTTTTATTTGAGACATCACCTAAATCCACATGCACATTCCACTGGTCTCACAGCTGCACAGGTCATAACTGGAGAGGGCCTCTGATCTTCAAGTGTCAGCACAGAGAACTTGAGAAGCAGTGTGTGAGCACGGTCTCCCACAAGTCCAAAGGAATCACGTTCACAGCTCACCAGACGTACCCATTCCACAAGGCAGGGCCCATGCTACATCTTGGCACCACCAGAGACTGAAAAGTCTCTCAATTTATACTGATTAATTCTTCCTTGAGGTGAAAATAAATTGTGAAGTTACCATAAATTTAAAAAATAATTTTAAATATGTAAATAAAAAATAAATTGTGAGGTTACCATAAAGTATAATTAACCAGCAGGATAACTATATGAGGAAAGAGTCTTTGTGATTACAAGTAATATAACAGAACAAAGCTGGACACATCTCATCATTAGTGATACTTCAAATGAAAAGTTAATCATCCAAACACAGAGCCAATCTGGAGAGGCATATTTCATTAGTTCATAAATTAATATAAGATAAATTAGGAAGACTATTTTGAAATTATAATTCCTACATTAGGACTTCTACGTTTAGCTTCAGGTAAGAAATTCTTATTAAATATGCCTGGTTACTTTCTCCCATTGCTAAGCTTCTGGATGGCAGAGCAGGAAGCACCCAGTCACGCCTCAGTATAAACATGACAAACTGACAAAAACACAGACTTGGGCAATCTTTAGCCCAAGTTACAACTCATTTCTTATTCTGTGTTTTTATTGTTTACTTCTCAAACAGAAAACACTGTTTTTGATGTGGTATACCCATAGAGCAGATCTTTAAGCAGAAATCCTCTCTCACACCACTCTGATCCACAGTGCAACTCCTCTGCATGTAGTTGTGAGAAAAACTAGGCTGGAAAAGGGGAAAAGGCTTGTGGAAGTCCCTTCCCATCTCTGTTCAGCTGCTCTGAGCCTTGTCCAGTTAAGCTCTGACTTTCCCAGAGGCTGGAGACTCTGAAGCCTCCTCTGACAAACTCTTTCTATGCTTAACAGCTCTCAGGGTGGAGGATTTTTTCATGTTCTTACAATAATGTTTTCCTTATGACCTCCTGAAGTACCTGTGGTAATTGTTTCTGCCTTTCACCACTCACCTAAGAGCCTGCCTCCTATTTCTCCACAAACCCTTCCACGGGCTACGTAGGTCTTAATCCCCAAGCCCGCCACGGTGAAAAACAATGGAATTAATTTTTTTGTCGTTTCTTCCGAATAAGTATTAATTAGCTCAATCACATTTTGCAAGAGGGAAAGAGCCTCTTTTTGCTAGTTAAAGTCTACATAAGTCAAGAATTAGTTATAAATGTCCCTTCCCAAAAACTTGCCTTTCCCCACCAAGACTTTCTCACAGCCTGAAGCGGACTTATGAGTAAAGTTCGATGCTCTTAATCGACCAACGATACGCAAAGCCAAAAATTTTTTTGGTTGTTGTCTAAATCCGAGCAGCACGTCCAGCGCTGTCCCATGTCCAGCGCTGTCCCCTCCTCAGGCGCCACACGGGGCCGGACCCGGACTGAAACGTTTTACCCCAAGGAGAGCGGGCGGCAGCAGCAGCCGGAGCTGCCGCGAACGCCTCTCCCCAAAACTCAAACCCACATTCTCGCCGGAGGGCTTCGGTGACCTGCTGGCCGCAGACGATGCGAGCAACCCGCCTTCCCTCCGCCTCTGCCCAGCGGGACGGGAGCCCCGCCGCCCCCTCCCGTGATGGCTCCCGCTCCTGTCCCGGGGACGGGACGGGGAAAAGGGAAGCCCGCGGCGCCTCGCAAAGCGGAGTGACCCGTCGGGGCGGCGGCTCACCGTGTGGCAGCGCTTCCTGCAGCAGCAGCAGGCTGAGGAGCACCCACAGCCGCATGGCGGGAGCGGACCGGGCGCGGCGGCGGCGGGGCGGGCGCGGCGCGGGGCGGCCCCGAGGCGCCGCGGCGGGGAGGGGCC
>WAAE01016310.1:0-19573 GCA_013400495.1 Nicator chloris
GAGGAGAGGAGAGGAGAGAAGCAACATTATCTTAATGTTGAACATTATGATACTCTATTCATGCAGACTGCAAAATTTCTGCCATGCTTCATAATGCTGAAAGAATAATGCAAAAAGACTTTGTACTCAACATGTTTTTTGGTACTAGTTGAGGGTGACTTAGTAATACAGAACATTTTCAAAAATTATGTAAATTTGGTTGGAATAGAAAGACATGCAAAACATATAAGAAATTTAAGCCTTCTATAATTAGATGTTATGGGAGGTTACTCTGTTACTGATAGTACTGGAGAACTTGATACATACCAGAAAGCATCTGAGCCCGTGTTTGATGTGCAGGCAAAAATATTTCGAAACAGACAAATGTCCTGATATCTTATACAGATGTTCAGTGTGCAGAAGGTATGTGGGGGTGAAGCACCAGCCACTCACAGGAGTTTAAAGATTGGATTTAAGAGATTTTTTAATAATTTCAAGGTGGTTGCATTCTTCCTTCTTCTACAACAAATACACCCTTTTTATTTTTATTATTTTTATTTTTATTTTTTAATTTAGAAGACAATTAACTTTGGCAATAAAGCATGAGGAAGACAGTTTACTGACTTCAGTCCAAAAAGGAAAAAAAACCTAAGATAGACATGCAAAAGGAAAACAGGAGATGGGAGTTCTGATGACTTGTACTGTGTTTCTTCTGCTGAGGCTGTTTACTGGTGCAAAATGAGCAGTGTGGCTGCTACAATTAAAAGCTAGCCCTGGTAAATGTGAAAACTTCCCACAGCTTTCCCAAAAGCTCTTTAGAGGTCAAATGCCTCAGTAGAGGGCACCATATTACGGTGTTTAGTCAGAGTGACTTACCGATTCTGTTTTCAGTAAATTCAGTAAGTTTAGTTAAAGGGATGATTCCTGCAATCTCCTGCTGAAGCAAAGAGAAGGACATTTCCTCCCCTCCAACCTCCCTTCCCACCCCAGTCTGTATCTCTGGAAAGTAGGTCATTACATAGATGTTTTTTATTGCTTAAAAGCCCTGGGACCTTATTGTGAAATGACATAGAACACATTTCCTACAAGAAGAACAATTCATGAGATTCTTATGCCTCAGCTCTCCTCTTTTCTCATCTTCCTGTGCCTACAGGAAGTTTCTCTGCTGCGGGACGTTCATTTCTACAACAGGGCTTGAGTGAAGTTAAATCCTCTAGTGACAGCACAAAGTCTGAGTGTCATCAGCAAGGGACATTCACTAGGATGGTGAAAATGGGCCTCAAATGAAGGCTTAAATAATAGTCAACATGGGAATTGTTTTGCACTGGCTGAGCTACTCTAATTAAACACACTTCTCATTTGGAATCCTTCAGCACAGCTCCAGTATTATTTTTTTGTTTGTTTGTTTAATTCTTTTCTTAAGTACTTTTTTACACACACAGAGCACAAAATCTCAACTTCACCTTTATATTCCCCATTCTTTTGTATATTTCATGCTGTGCTCTCGTAAGATCTCTGCCCTGACTTGCAAACACTTAAACAAAAAAGTGAATGAAATAAATCTCACCTATTCTTGATTTAAAGAGGAAAGCAACATGTCATCATTGTCCTCCATACCTCTCATCCAGATTTAGGAGCTGGAGGACAGTTCTATTCTTGAAAGAAACTAAGAGCTTTTACCCACAGAGTAACACAAAGGCCAAATACTTTCTTAGCATGACTAAATATGACTTACAGTGACTAAGAAGCTCAGTATCACTAAGCTTATTTAAGAAACTCCCTTAATGTTCTCAGGAAAATGCATTATGAGAGTGCAAGTTGTCACAGTCCACTTTCAAGGAAAAATATCCACTCTGTATGCTTTGATATCTCCTGGTTGAGAGAAATATTTCTTACAGAGGTTGCAGACTGTTTGCCTGCATTATTTGGGTCACATCCTGTAGGGGACATTCATACCTGGATCAGCATTCATATGAATTAATCTCTTTCAGGCTGATCCCTTTCTAAACCCGTTGCTTTTAAAGTTTATCTTTCCATATTAAACATTGAATATTTAATGGTTTTCTGGTAAACTGTTTTCCTCATGTTTGTGCATAAGATTCACCAGCAAGTATGTTTCAGAAAAAAAAGGCTGAAAAAGGTGTATCTGGGGAAACTGAGCAGCAGCTGTACTGAGTTTATTAAGATTATCCTCCCTCATCAACATAAATAAGAAAAAGGGTATTGCAAAATATAGGTTCACTTGTCTCATGATATTAAAATTGATTAGAATACAAAGAACTAAGATAATTGAAGTATCTGAGCAAATCCAAACCTGAAGAATCCATTCATCCAAACAGATGAGTTCTGAGTTGATGTGACCTCTCTTCCCCTGCCCTCCCCAGTTCCTTTTCATTAGTAAGATCTTTATCATAGCAACTACATACAATCATATTTTCTTGACCTCCAGCACAGATTAATCTCAAGCACAGAGTAAGTCAAGCCTATATTAAAATTCATTGAAGACTAAAAAGAAAATTTTGCAGCTGGTCCCTTAACCTTAAATGCAAGTCAAATGTTACTACTTTAACAATTAGTGTTAGAGCAGAAGGATGTAGCAAAGAGTTAAAAAGGTTTTTGTTGTAACAGGGTAAAAATTGCAGTTATAGGCAAAGCATATGCAACAGCTAGCTTAAAAGAGCATTAGAAAGGCATGAGAATTAAATAGCAGTGGAAATAACAGTCTGGTACATTATGACATACAGTCACTGCAGGGCTGCGATTTTCTTTCACTCAAAACACAGAGAAGAAGGGAAGGATACAGTTAACTGGTCATCAACAGTGTTACAGTACATCAACAAGGAGAGTCATGGCTAGTGACTTTGGGAAAAAAGGCAAAACTATTATTTTAGTATACTAGCTACTTGAGTGAACAGTAAAAGCATTATTTGTATGACCATTCAAGTAGGATAGTAGAAGGATGCATGTGCCAATATCTTTACATGGGAGAAGTCCACTGCTTTTTTTTAAACAGGATTTTAGTGATTCCATGTCTTTTAAAGAGACTACAGCAGCAGCAACCAGAATTCACTGTGGAAGCAAATCAAGAAAACAGATTCCAGTTTGAATCCTTGGGGCACATTCTCAGGTTGAGTTTCAGCATGTGGACTCTTACCCATGGTTCATGAAGCGGGCTTGCTGTGAGTGCCTGTACTTTCAGCTACAGAACATGGTAAATGTACATCAATTTGATTCAGCTTTACCCTCTCAATGCAGGCTAGGCCCACAAAGGACTCATCCTACTGCCTGTAAGCACAGACTGGCTGGCAATGAACACAGCTCAGATGCCTGACAGTACTTATGGAGGCACAAATGACAGGATCAGCTCTCTGACTTAGAGCACTGGAGGGCCATGATGTATGGTATATGTAGACAGATATTTTAAGCTTCAGTGTTGTGTTACAGTGTCAGAGGACAGGTTATTCTAGAGGGGCACACCAACATTGGTGGGCTCACATAAGCCATTTATCTTATAGCACTGATTTTCTTTGTCTCTGTGATTCCTAAAGTATGACAATAAATGGGAACCTCTGTCAACCTGAGATCTGCTTTCACAGACATGAATTGTTCCCTTTTTTCATGTCAGAGGACACTCTTTCTCTCTCTCCTCACCTCTTCTGGAAAACATAGAGGGAACTCTGGTAATTCAGTATTTTGATGAGCAGGTTAAACTTTTTGTGGGAAGTTATTATTTGATCTAAGAAACGTTACAGCATATGTTTCTTCCTAAGACCACAATTTTTATTCCTAAGTAAGGAAGACCTAAAAAGACCTTTCCTAAGCAAAGTTGCATGGAAAATAAACAGTGAGTCAGACCACTAAAAAACAAAACAAACTGTTGTTAGCAAATAGAATAATGATGCAGGAAATTGTGTATCAGTGGAAATGTAAATATGTCTCCCCATTACTTCCAATCAGTGGCAAATAGACAGCATTCAGAAGAAAGAAATGGAAGCACAAAAGGAGTTACAATAATGATATATCATCCTAACGAGTCCAGGAGCAGGGAGCCTGCACAACCTAAGTGTGACAGAAGCAAACAACATGACATTTGACAAAAGGGTCATTAGCTACTGGACACTTTTAAGAACTTGGCCTACATGATCCTGTGCTCATAATGAACTCATTCCATACATATTTTTTTAGCAAGATGTTCCTGACAATACCCAGATTTTACAGACAGGTATCTGACAACAATTTCATCAACTGTTTGTTGCTCCTGTCTTGGTTTGAAAGACAGGTGTCTGCTAGGGAGGGCAGGGCCTCCCTTGGAATGGAGAATTCAACACCTTCTCCCCACTCCCCCATAACTATTATAATTTAGAAAATTAAAGGGCTCTCAGGCAGAGGTATGGGGGGTAGCAAAAACAGCTCTTTTACTAGTATGTATAACTAAACAAAACAACAACAACTACTGCATTAACAACAAAACAGAACCAGGAACCTCGAGGGCTTTGCTTCACAAAGTCCAGGGCAGTCTGATCTCAGTGCTCCTGCAGGATCCGAGCTGGATCAGAGACCACCGAGCTGCAACAGTGGAAAATCCCGGGCTGGTGGGTGAGATAAATCAGGAGCTCTGCGGTGGTGGCTGGAGCAGCAGAAATGNAGCAGGGCAGCAGGAGGCCAGCTCAGAGTTCCCGGGCACATGAGCAGACAATGGCAGACCTCCCAGGGCCGGGATCAATGGTGACAGTGAACTCCTCTCACAGCAAGCAAACAGCCTCGCCTTCCTCCCTCCGATGCTGAGAGCAAGAGACACACTCCTTGCTCCAGCCCTGTCATTTTCCTGCCCTCAAAACCCACGTTATCTTCCCCCTCCTGACTTCTGGCCACCTCTTTCTTTTCGTCAGGGACCTAAAGCTACCCAACAGTTGGTGTCCTAGCAACTTACAGGAAAAAATTCTGTAAGTAAAAAAGAAACAAACCTAAACCCCAACAGTTCCCCACTTCATGTTCTTGTACAAAGACTGGGCTCTAAACAGCAAAGAAGGGAGGGGAGAGGGGGACAGGTAGAGCCCCCATAGCCTTTTGCCTTCTCATTTCCAATTCTGAGTGTATGAAATTGCAGCAAGGCAGAATCAAGATTCCCTTGCTTTTAGGTGGCTCAAAGGTTTGTCTCCCCCAGGGAGAAAATTATAAAGTCAGGTCTATTATCTGAAAGTGTGAAGTTGCCTGTTATGACTTTTCTGCTCAGCCTTGTTGCCTCCACCAAGGTGAAGAGTGACCAGGGGATGCCCTGCTACTCTAGTGCTCTTAGCTGGTGGATCACAGAATCATAGAATAGTTTGGGTTTGAAGGGGCCTTCAAAACCCTTCCAGTCCAAGGCCTCTCCAATTAACACGAACATCTTTGAGTAGATCAAGTTGTTCAGAGCCTTGTTCGATCTGACCGTAGGAGTTTCCAGGGATACAGCACTTATCACCTCTCTAGACAACAAGTGCCAGTGTATCACCACCCTCAATGTAGTAAACTTCTTCCTTATGATGGTCCAAATTAACTCTATTTTAGTTAAAAAACATTTCCCCTTGTTCCAGTTCAACAGGCCCTACTGAAACATTTGTTGCCATCTGTCTTAAAAGCCCTTTGAAAATACTGGAAGGCCATAATAAGGTCTCCCCTGCACTCTGCAGTCTGAACAACCCCAATTCCCCCAGTTTTCCCTCACAGGAGAGGTGCTTTCATCTTTGTGGCCCTCCTCTGGACCTGCTCCAACAGGATGGGGCAGCTCTCACTCAGAGTGGGGAACGAGCACTTCCAGGTTGAAAACTTCTCCCAATAACAGCATGCAGCTCACTTAGGAAAGTGCACTTTGCCTTTGTTTCTATCTCTGCTTCAATGCTAGCAGTATTCCCAACCTCCAACAACCATCACCTAGAAAATAATATTTTTTGTAGTGTTTTTAACAATCTTAGAGATGACGTATAGCAATTTAACAGTTCTTTGGTGATTTCAAAACAATCCGCAGCCATGTAATATTAAATTGGTACTGATTATCATAATAGCTAATGAAACAGATGCCTCTGTATAAACCCTTATCTACAAGTTCTGTAGATGAACCCACTGGTGCTCTGACCTCCCTCCCACTCCTGTGGGATTACTGTTTCCGTGATACTCACATCCTCTCCTCTCCTAGGAATCTTTCGGCAAGTCATGTTCATGCACTAACCCTGATCCAACAATCCATGTAAAACACCACGTGCTTTGGGTTGGGGGCTGAAGTACTCAGGTGAGAGAAGGGAGACAGGTGGGAGAGACCTTTCCCCTTAACATCTGCTTCTACTGTTTCAGATGTCAAAATCGAGACAAACACTTCCACTTTTTTTCTCCGTTTCTGATGTGAAAGAATCACCTGCTCCTTCCTTCTGCTACTAAGATGTCAGAAAGAGGAAAATTTGACTACTGGAGCATGTTGCAAGACTGGCTAGGCTTGCACCTAGGCTCTCCAAAAGCAACAGTGACACTGCTCTATTATCCACCATTGACAAACTTACTGCTGTTTGTTGGAATTTCACAGAAAATTATGTGATGATCTGAAATCTCTCCCTCTTATACTTAAAAGACAGAGTTAAATAAGCCCTCTTACCATTTAACTTAATAAGCATTTATTATTATTATCATGTAGAGTTATGACATTGTAGCTGAAATGTCCCACTTTGAATAGTGACCTCTAATTACAGCAAAGAGTAGTGGATAACGTGTTGCCTCTCCACAGGCTTATTTTTCATCTTCTCTTTTGATTACTAGATTTTATCCCTTTCCTCGGAGATTCAAGTGCTCTTCCAGCATCTGCCTATTTTGCACGCAAACAGCTATGGTCACATCAACATGCATTAATATCAGGTCACAATTTTATGTACTTCATAAGAATCCTTAACATTAATAAAGACAATTATTTTTTCCCAAAATTTATAAACTTAAAAATTTCTGATTTTTAGATCTTCATTGTACCTGAGGAAGGAGCAGCTTAGTTTTTTTAAAGTTACTCTATTGCATCTGGGATTTGTCTAAGAGGTTAATGAACCACAAAAGGCTTAATGCTCCAAAATCGATTTTAGTGTCTAAATCAAAATATATGCCAGACCCACTGTGACAAGGATCTTATGAAGCTAAGAGCAGTATTCTGTCTGACAGGTTTTTTAGCTTATTACAAGTAAGGTGAAGATAACTCATAGCACATGTATTTGTGTCCTAGGTTACAGTGTAAGATGTATCCAAAAGTATGTATTCTGTTACCATCTTCATGAGCTGTTGGAACCGGTGGGACAGTGTTCCCCATCCCCTCCATGACTCATCCCTGATAAGCTCCTGGGGCTATCTTCTGTTAATGGGCCAGCTATTGACACCAGGTGCAGCAGAGCCATCCTCCCTCCAGGGGGACATCATCTGTTAATGGGCCATCACCGCATGGCTGATAAGATTACATCCCATTGTGAGATACTCCGCCCAGAGGGAGGAACCAAGCATTTCATCCTGAATATAAGCTGAGGTNCTATTAAATTGTATTTCTGATTCGAAGTCTCTCACTAGTTTGCTTTCAAACTAGCACAATTTGAAAGAGCCAGCTTTGCTCCACTGAACGTGTTCTGCTTGGAGGAAAATTCCATTCCCTGATCCTAAAACAGTTTGCACCAGGATATGAAAGAGAACATGAAAAAAAAATTAAAGAATGCGTGCCTCTAAAAGGAGGCAGAGAACAGTGGAATTGTGGATAAAGCATCATCCAGGAGAGCACAGGGATCTTTATGATAAAACAGTCAGGTAGGAAATAAGCCCACCTGTGGACATCCTACATTCTGTAAAGCCGACTCTACACACTCTGAAAGAGGGTGAATTACTTGCCCCCTGCTCAAACCAGTTTCCTGATCATCAAGCACGGCGCTCCTAGGGGTTACAAGAGGTATTCAAAACATGTTAGCCTGGGCTGAGTAAATACTCCAAACATGACTGGCGGTGTTGGGCAGATCAACCCCTTCTCTAGTGATCACACTCCTCAAGAAATTTTGCTCAAAAATGGTGTATTTTGGGAAGGCTCTAATCATGCAAGGCTCTGTGAGAACAACTATGAAGAATAACCAAATGAAACCTGCCGGATCCTTGGGCATCTGTAACACAACTCTTAACTTGCTCTGGCACAAAAATGAGCTTGTAGAGATTCAGATCTGAACAGACCAGGAAGTAATTTGGCAATGTAGCCAAAACAGTCAGGTGAGTAGCTTCACATACCTCTAGATCTATTTACCCACTCCTTGGTAGAATATTCCTCAGCTGCAATTTTGTCCATACTTCAAAATGGCAAAAAATAAAATCTAGTCTGTTCTACTGCTCTCTAGTTTCTAATGGAAAGTACTGGTTTTAAGAGCATAATACTGACATGAAAAGTAAAATTTAAAAAAAATTTTCAAAAATAGGAACAATTTACAGAATTTAGGTTAGGTAGTGTGACTGAGGTCTGTGTCAGACCTTTCCCTACAGGTAAAAAAGAAGAAGACATTTCATCTAAGAACTGTAAATAATCTTCCCAAAATTATTATCCATGTAGTCTTATGTAGGACTGAAGTAATCTCAAACTGGAATACAGCTAAACTATTGTTATCAACATGCCTCTAACAGGCCTAAGTCTTTTCCAGGTTGCTTATGTGACTGTTTTGAATTACTAAAATTTCAAATCAGCAAAAGTATCCTGAAGCCAAAGGTTCAGAACTGTACAAAACACTGATAGTACTTCAAAGAGGAGATTTTTTATACCCTTTATTAGAGGTAGAGTATAAACTGTAAAGCTGCACAAAATAAGAACCATATGAGGAAAAAGATATTTACACCTATTAAGATATTTAAGAAGATGACAACAGTTTAAATCAGATTCTCTCAGAAGGAAGATTTCCATTACATGCTGTATAAATGCCAACCCATAACCTACTGTCTTGGGTTGCAATCTGTAACCAAAAATGTGTATTCTATTTCATCTGTTGAAGAGATGTTTTGTTTTCTTCTATCTCTTGGAGGAAAGGGTGGATGTTTCTTTGTTAATGGGCCAACTGATAACAAGCAGGAGAGGCGGGATTGCCTTATCTCTTCCACCACCCTACCTTCGGGGAGATATCATCTGTGAATGGCCCATTAGGGCTCACTGCACCATTGGTAGAATTAAATCATCCCATTGTGAGATGCTCCACCCAGCGTGGGGGTGCCAAGCATTTTGACCTGCATAAGTACACCATGTTCAGAACACACTGGTACTGTCTTTTTTTTTCCTCTGGGACTCCCAGAGGAAGACCAGACCCATCTTGCCACCATTGGACCCTTCTACAGGATAATCTTCTACTCCAAACAGAGCTACAACTGTTACTCCAGGAGGACTCATTTTGGACTGCTTCCAACACCCTGGCCAACAGGGTGACTCTGACTCTGATTCTGAATCTGTCAGTGCTTCTAGCATTATTTTGTTGTTGTTGTTTGCTTGGTTTTTTTTTTTCCTTGTACTATTGCATTTGTATTTTGTAATATTCCTAGTAAAAGACTGGTATTCCTATATCTTTGCCTGAAAAGCCCCTTTGGCTTCAAAATTATAGTAATTCAGAGGGAGGGAGGGGGTTTACGTTCTCTATTCCAAAAGTGGCTCTGGCAGGTACTTGTCTTTCAAACCAAGACACCTACTTAAAATTGTTTGCCATTAAACAGCTGAGCTGTACGATTCTTCTCAAGTCTTCAGCAATGTTTTTCAATAGCAGGGGACTGTGAAAATTCTTTGGATACTTTGGTAAAACATGCAGGATAATGTCTTAAACTACGATGTGGAAACGATCACTAAGCTTAAGTGATTCTACTAGAGAATTTACTGGTCCTATACCCTTTTGTACAGTAACCAGCACAACTGAAAGAAGAACAGGGCTAAAGAAAATGATAGAAGGGTGTAGGTATGTGCAATACAGAGAATGAACTTTGCTTTCCAAACCAAATCCCAATTACCAAAGTGTTTGTCTGGGTCTTGCTGGTCTCAGCATTGGACTTGATTTTCTCTCCTCCTCACTGTCTTGCCCACACCTCGAGTGTTGGTCATAAGCAATTTTCCTCATTCACAATTTTCACCATACTTTAACTCTTGAACCCCTCTAAGAGCACAGATACCAAAATGTAAACACCCTAATACCAACTTTAAGTTCAAGTCTTCATTTCATCTCTCCTAATTTTCTTCCTACTCTGCCTCATTTACCCATTTCTCAGCCTTTTCATATGGTTTTAGATGCTGTACATTAAACATGGAAAGTCTTTCTTGTATGTATCCACAAGTTAACAGTGTTTTAAAAGACACCTACTAAGAAAACTGAAGTGATATCAAAGAATAATTAGAAGCAGCTTATATTTTTGTTTGGAAGTGAATGACATAAATATTAGCTAACAAAGCTAATGCTCCCAAAGTATAGAATATGTGTTATTCTTACCAACTAACTTTAGAAATTCAGAATTATTGCCTGCTTTGAAAGCCTATATTCATGTAGTTATTAATCATCTTTATATTTATTTATCCTTTGAAGGAGAAAAATGCCCATGTAAACACATGAAATTTTAAGAGAAAGAAGAATCTGCAGTACATTGCTTATTCATCTTCAACAAGAGGAAAAAGCATGTTCTAAAGTGAGTAGCATTTCAATTTCTCTTAAAAAAATAAATGCCATGTTTTGAACAGACTATTTAAAGGAGTAATTCATGCTTTTGTCCAGAATTTTAGTGTAATAAACTGGAAAATTTTAACATTTTAAAGTGTACAAATGATTCTTCCCAAATATACAGGTGTTATCCAATATAGCAACTCTGATGATATGGGTTGTAACTCTGGTATTTATTTATTTATTTCAGGGCTTTGCAGGCATGGTTGTGTTAAGAAACTCTGTTTACTAAAAGAGAGTGTCAAAATTTTGAATGCTGAAATCAAAACTGATAGTGATGTAGATCTTTTACATTGAGATAAAAGAGAAGTAGTTTTCCTTTTGTTGCTAAACACTAGCAAAATTGAAGATGAGAGCAATAAGGATCTCATTTGGCATGAAAATGTTCACAAATATGTATATTTGAGGTTTTAATTTATTCCTTCTTCTACCATGGGTACAAAATACCTTGAGAACCCTGCTACAATTAAATGAACAGCATAATTTTGGGTACACAGAATCTTGTAATTTCTGGTGTAAAAACAACTGCTGATCTGTGTGAGGGGAATGTTTTCCAGAGTTTTTTGGCACTTGACATTTTAGTAGTGCTATGACATCTTTCTCAGGACACCATTTTCTGACTGTAGTGGTCTTGGGTTTCAGGTAACGTGAGACTGCCGGAATAACAAAATTATACTGTACTGTCCATTTCCAGCTCAGTGCTTTGCAAGGCTTAAATAATTAAAGTCAGGATACAGAATACAAAAGAGAAAACAAATTTTTGTAAGAGGAGGTATATGTGTTCATATGGATGATAGGAAGGATTATTTTATTGCTCTTTCTTTGAAAGACCATGATACAGGATATAATGTCTGAATATAAAGCAAGGTCTGTCTCTTATAACCAGGCTATTTCAGAATGTGGTGAAAAATATGTCAAAACACATAATTTGTGCCATGCCTTAGATTTTATTAGTCATTTATTAGTAGCAATTTCCACAAAATTATTGCAGGGATTAGCTCTACATCTGCATATCCATAGTAAGTACATTGATTCTCTTTTTACTGGTAATTTCTGCTCATAAATGTTAAAAAATAGTAAAAAAAGGGAGATCCGTTTTGCTTTTTTATATGACTGGATATAACAACAACTGTTCCAAACTTTTTCCCTAAGACTAAAATATCTTTTGTTCAGTAGAAAAAAATCCATCTTTTCCCTGAAAGGCATTAATCTCTTTGTTTCTTAATCTAAAGTAGAAAGGAAAACAGCAAAACATTAAATAAAGCTGCATCTAAGCATTCAAAATGTGCACCTTTTTTCGATATTGCCCAAAAGAGTTATTCCCCTCAAATTGCAATATTCTTTATTCTGGTTGTTGCTTGACACCTGATTT
This sequence comes from Nicator chloris, assembly GCA_013400495.1. Taxonomy (NCBI): domain Eukaryota; kingdom Metazoa; phylum Chordata; class Aves; order Passeriformes; family Pycnonotidae; genus Nicator; species Nicator chloris. The sequence goes on from WAAE01016310.1 coordinate 12,055, forward strand.
ACACCTCAATTGTATTCTTGGGTAAGCATTTTGCATTTCTTTTCCTTATAGGCTATAAATAATTGGTAGTTTCTTTTCCAAGAGGAGAAGCAGAAGTTTTATTCACACACATGTGGAACTGCCAGCACATAAAACACTCAGGCTGTAAAAATAAAGAAACATTCTCCTGTCAAAAACACCTGCCTCTCCATGAAAGCCTGTTAGAATTACTCTGAGCTTTCTGAAGGCTAGTGAGAGGATGTCTCTCATTAAAGTTTCCAGTTCCCCAAAGTTCTCTCCATTACCAAGACACAGGACAGTGTTTTGGGGGGTGTGTCCTCATAATCAGGTAAGGAACTGAGCTTCAATAAGACAATATTTGTGATATTTTTCAAGTATATGTATTTGCCATGTCAAAGGATTGGTCAGAGCAGGACATGAAGAACTGCATGTGAGAAAAACTCTCTATTGTTAGGCTTACCTCGATGAAGGAGCACTGAACCTTGCCGCCTCTGACTTCCTTGGCATCCTCTTTGGCATCCACAGCACTGATGTCTGCAAGCCCTTTCCTTCGTTGAGTGTACTTTTACATCCATCACCCACGCCTACTGTCTCCCCACATCTTTTCAGAGTTTTCAGAGTCTTCAGAGGTTTTATCTCTCCCGAGCTCAGGGAATCTTTCAATCGGGTACCACCAGAGGGCAAAGCCGGATCAGGAACACCCGAGCTCATCCCGGCTCGGTCCTGCGGCCCGGAGTGGGATGGGGCTTCAGGACCAACCGGTCAGCAGCGTGCACTCTCACACTTCACGCACTACATGTCACGATTGCAACTAATTGCAGTCACCAGCCAAAACCCCCTGCCTTCTGGAAGGTCGTAGCATCTTCCAGGATATGAAATTAAATCCTGGCAACATAATTAAACGACAGCTTCATTACCTGGTGATAACTTTTTAAAGTATTTGTGGCAATCTGCAAAATCTTGCTACAAGAAATTGAGGAGAACAACATGAGAAAAACTAAAGTAATTCGCATGCTAGTTACTTCAGTTCATAATTTTGAACTCATTAAAAGATACTCTGGTCTAGATATTTAGTTAGAGAGAAAAAAGCATTGCAACTTCATCTCTAGAAGCATTGACTCTATATTGGAGTGACCCTCAAGCCTTCATCCATTTCAACAAGACACTGTCATCCTGTTCATATTGCACGTTTAAAATCATGGTAGGGTAGCCAGCTATCACAAGACAACCTACTCTATTTAAAATGATGATTAGAGGATGCTTTTTACTTGAAGCTGATGAGAAAAACCTATCAAACATGCATTTATTGCATAGAAAGTATTCAGTCCCCAAAAAGTATTTCAAACCATTCATGCACCTGGTCTTTCAAAAGAAGGTCTCACTTACAGAAAACAAAAATTTACGTGCGTATCACTGTACTTCAGACAAAACACCTATCCAGGTGCTTCACATAAAGGCTTCTTCCCTTTTCTCTTTCTGATCAGCTTCTTCCTAAGATTTTACATTTTCCCCTGAGACTCTGTACTATTCATACTGCAGAGAACTGGCGATCAGACAAGAACAATTAATGATCAGCACAGTCAATGTAACTCTAGGTGTAATTGTGTGAGTATGGTGTTTCTCAGGCAGCAATGCCATCAGTAACCAGTCATTCTTAGCAAAGTGAGGAGAGGGTGTTGAATGCCATGAAAACTTCACACCTGTTTTTCAAGAGAAGCAGCAACTCCAACACCACGCTCACATACCCTTCACCACAGCTGGTTTTCACTGTTTCAAACTGAAAACTTCTGCTGACCCAGACACTGGCATATCACCCCTCCACTGAGAGAGTGAGTCAGCTTGTTGACAGAGCATTTATTTTCCAGTGAGATATGATCTCATATGCACTGAAGCTCCATGAAACATACCTCTGCAGCAATTAGCACTCCAAAGGCAGAAAAGCAATCCTTTATCCAGCAGAGCAGAATGTCAGAAAGTGAGGCAGATTGATACACAGATGTGTGGAAAATGCCAGTGTTAACAATCACTGCCAGCAAATAGGCTGCTATGCCCACAGTCTAGAAAATGATCCACCTGGTCAGGGACACACCCACCAATTTTTAAATGGATCATGATAGGGTAGCCAGCTATCACAAGACAACCTACTCTATTTAAAATGATGATTAGAGGATGCCTTTTACTTGAAGCATGGTGTGGATGGGAAGTGTTGTGATGTCTAAGTCATGCATGCTTTTGGGTCTGATTGTACTGAAAATGTGCTCCTTTAGGTACCTTTCTGGGTGATTCTCTGAGGAAGGACCTCCTGTGAGCTGGTGAGTCCCGGTCAAGACTGGAGCTGGAGGACACTGATAGAGTCCAAGAGACCAAAGCAGCAGAAATCTACTTTAGAGATACATGATACTGAAAAGCCTGTCCTTTTCTCTTTTGTGCTAGTCACAGGAAAGATTTACCAGAGCCCCCTTGGACAACCTGATCCTCCCTGGCCAAACTTGACACTTCAGCTTCTTGGAGAAGAGATGTCATGCAACAACAGGAGTTTTTAAATCGTATACTCAGTCAATATTGTTACAACCATCAGGAGGATTTTTTCCAAGATGCTCTCTTTAAACAAAAATAACAGTTTTCAATATGTTTTAGGGTGTATGTGAAGATAGGGTCACTACTGTTCTTGCTAGTATTATACAGTATCACTGAAAGCAAAAAATACAGCAGTACAGGTAGGGACTACACCTCCTCTTTTTGTAATAAAGATATTTAAGCTGGGAAGAATGCCATTGCACAGCTGAACTATCATTTTCAATGTCTAGAAACAAAACCTGCAAGCAATTAATCCTTTAATCTCTATTATAAATTATATGTTCCAGATTACATTCCTGGCCATTTTAAGATATACTACTGTCTGTCGGAAAGAAGTCTTATCCTTCAGAAGAATTCCTGCTATTGAACAATGCTAGGTTTTAATTTTCTTCTCTTTTAATATTATTTTGTTCTCAAGTGAACTTATGTTTATTGTTTTAGCAATACTGTACTCCATGTATGTATTCCCTTCACCATTTGTGACAAAACAATCACAGGACTGCTGTGGAGAACACTAAGATCAGCAGGAATAGGATGTTAAGATACCTTAAGCTTTTGCAATTTTTTTGCAGTAAAAGAAGAAATATAAAAATAAACAAAAAGCATATCAGACCTCCACAAGACAATTTCTTGTGAAAGCCAGTGACTTACAAAGGGTATTTGTACCTTTATAATTGCATGAAGAGAGTGGAATTGGAAAAATATTTTCTCCCATCACTGAGTTATAAAAAATAAGACCTCTAAAATAATTTTATATATAATTTTGACATACTGTAGAATTATGTTTGGGATCCAGAAACTACAGATCAAAATGCCAGTCCTAACTTCTCCCTGAACCCTCTTCCCCATACAAGTTTAGCTAGCATAGCTAACAACATAAACATCACGTATTTTTAAGAATCCTTCAGAAACATTGAGATTTTTTAACCATGCTATTCACTTGCTGGGGAAATACTCGTGGATGTCTCCATCTATTTTGCTGTGCTTTAAAATATGACAGCCTCTGTATCTCTGCCTCTGAGGCTGCACACAAGCACGACAAACCTGCATATTTTGCATCTCAAAATATTTCTGCTTTTAAACCTAAATAGTAGTGGAAAAGACACAGAGAATCCATTTTACATTTCATCTGTCCCTTCTCACAGTAATCAGAATCTTATAATTTCCAGCCGTCTATACACAGGTCTTAATGATGTCAATAAATCAACTTGAATGCTTATAGCAAGCCACAAACCTAAAACACAGATCCTCACTGTTTTATGCCAGAGGGCTGTGATGGCCGTTCCATATAATGCTTTTTTAAAAATTTGCTCAGACCCTACCCTGTCCAAAGAAGCTCCTTCTGCCCCCACCCATAACACTGCAGTCAGACATCATCTCTCAGCACTTACCTCACTTAGAATGCCTCTAAACCAAAGTCATAATATGGAAAGTAGAAGAAGCAAGACATTTAACTTCACAGTTAATCTTCTAGGAAGCAGTAGGATCACTTACCGTAGTTGGAACACCTTTCCAAACTAGCCTTCTTCGGGAAAATTTCTTTCATTTGTACAGTTTTAGTCACAGAAGGATATGTTCTGTGTAAAATACATTTCACAGAGCAAGAAAATTCTATGATCTTATTGCCCAAATAACATAACAAGTTTTACTGCACCTAAAAATCCTTGTCTCTTTAGTCTAATAAACTGTGATGACCAAAGCAATAACTATCAAAACCCCTGATGAAAGCATCTCACTCATCCAAAACCAATTCCAGTTGGTCAAAGTTCCCAACAGAGTTAAGTATCAGCCCTTGAAATTATTTTCAACAGGGTTTTCAGAACGGGGTGCAGATATCAACTTCCTACCCCATACAACAAATGCTGCTGAAAAAGCAGACAGATTCTGGAGGTAACAAAGACCAAAACAGTGGCACTCCATGTATACACTCTATGTGCAAAAATTAAACATCCAACAACCAGAATAGAGAAGTCAAGACACTAGTATTCTTTCAAAACTTAAAAAAGTAACTTTTGTTTATCTTGTCCTTATTGTTTAAACGCATTATAAATTAGTTAGTGAATTTATATTATGTTAAACTGTGTGGTTGTTTTGAAAATCATCTTTTCCCTTCCATAACAGTGCCGATTTATTTAAGACATTTGAAACCTTTCTGTATGCATTACATTGTTTGCCCATTTTGTAACAGTAAATCTATAAACAGCTAATTGCTGTATGATACGAGGTCTCTAATATCCTGATGCTGCATAAGTCAAGAAGAGTGATATTTTCAGGCATTTTTGGCTTTGCAGCATTCTACTCCAGCCTGTAGCTGATCTCAGAGGATCAGAGGGAGCTATCAAAGTAAATTTCCAGAGTTTCCTAGACATGCCACTCTAGAGACAGGAAAGGGCAATCACAACATCTGAAATTAACTTAAAAAAACCTCCCTCTTCCTTCTTTTCAACACATTTAAATAGAACAAGAAACTCACCACATTCACCTGTTTATTCTTCATTTGGGCAGCCAACGCTCTGCAGATGAGGTGCTATGAATCCAGCTGCCTTTCCCTCATCCTAGGAGATGTAGGAGATGTGACAGGTTCAAGTCTATCAGCAGAGTGCAACGCTGGTGCATTTCTACAGCAGGGAGGCAGAAAAAGCAGGGGTGGAGGGAGAAAAATCAGCCCTCACAGCAGTTTAAGAGTTCTGGCATGTTGTTATTGCCACAGGTTGCTGTGACTGGCTTTAGCTGATCTCCCCTCCTCTGACATCGCTGCCTGTAGAGCTGGGGAGCGCAAAGGAAGGCTAATCACTGTGCACCTCGAGCTGTCTCCTGCAGTAAGCCCTGGGAGTTTATCAATAGCTGGGGAGGAAAGAAGTTTTGCCACTTGGCACCTGGGATAAAATGATCAATTTCCTAATTCTAGTACTAATGTTGGATTCAAAGCCAAGTGATAATTATCCCAGCTGGTTCTTAAAACAACCTCTGAATGACACTGATCATGATTATTAAAACTGGTGTGAAAGGCATTGTGGCATATGAGTTAATTTTGTTTATTTATAGATTAATTTTCTTCTGTTTACATTCATGTTGAATTCAAAAAGGGATACTTTTCCCCTCTGAGAAGATCTTCCTCTTTTCCTAGTTGATATCATTACTTGCTAGATGCATGAATTGGCAAACCTTTCACACTAATGGCAAACTACAATAAAACAGTTGGTGGTTACTTAACAATTCACTTTATTTATTTATGGCTGTATAAATAAAGGCTTGAATCAGCTTTGCCTGTGTCACAGAGAGATGGAGAAGATGCTGTTTTCTAACATGTTGAGGGGCACGAGCTACCAGACAAAGCACCCCTGCAGCCTGAGCTCTGCTTTCAGTAATTACTTATTGCCCTCAAAATCAACAAACACATGAAATCATTTCACCCCTTTGTAAGCAGGTGAAGGAGCAGTAGTTCCAAGGTACTGTTAGAGGAAGAGCAAAATCATTTTTTCAAGCTGAAGTTTGCCTGACAGTGCCTTTGGATAGGTATCACAGGTATCAGAATATTGCAGAATGTACCTGTAAAAGTACAAGTACAAAAAAAAATACCCTGAGCAGAAACAGTAATGACACCTTTTTCCCCATACATTGTATATGACTTTATTTAATTTTACTTTATCAAATATGAAAAAGTTCAGTGACTCAGTAAACCCAGACCTATGTTTTTTTTCTCTGTCACTCTCTGAAATTTGACAAAGTTCCTTAAATGCCTCCATTTTTATTTTAACTTTCTAGATACCTCTAGAACCTTCTCAATAGTAGGAAGCTCTAAGAACCTCGGGTACAGGTTTTGTACCATTGGTTTTACTGTGACATTCATCCAGAAGCACTTTGACCTCTGCTTCCATAGCAATGCTCTCTGCTAGATGGCAATAATTCAGACTGTGTATAAATACCTTTTAGCATGAACCTCTGTTCAGAACACACTGTTAAATTGCCCTCATTTGAAATGATCACTGAGAACCTGGGAGGAGTAAAACATTTCCATCAGTCAGCTGGGTCACCTGTTATATAACAAAACCAAATTCCTTTCCTCTCTCTGCTTCTACATGTCAAAAACTTCTCTCTCATCTCACAGCTGTTACTCTAACCACTTCCCTGCAGTGCATGAGTCAAGATTGATGCAGGACTGAGGGAAACCAAGGACAGTGCTTCAGTGCAGCAGTGAGCTCAGGTGTCCCAAAGCAGGTACAGATTCTGACTCCCATATGAAGTTTTATTCCATATGGCATAACATTTGTTTTCCAGTGACTACCTCAATCACCAGAAATGTTAGACATTCCTGATAGGGAACAAAATTTCCTGCTTGCATAACACTTTTCTTGTAAACTATCCCTTTGTCCCAGCAGACCTTGAATGTCTCCTCAGCCTGTTCCCACTGGGATGTCCCTGGGCTGCCACAGGCACCTACCATTGATTTGCATCCCACAGCAGGTACTATACATTCATACACATTTTGATTTCTATGTGTGCATCTCCACAGCACAGAAAGGAGATGAACCAGTGTTCCCTATTTAAGGAAATTCTAGACAATATCACATACAATTAGACCCAAACACTACTTTATACCTCTGTAAGTTAGTCTGGGGGTTTTGCCTTGAAAAAGCAGAATATAGGGACCAAGTCCATCCAAGAACTTGTTCTGGAGCACACATATATACCTCTCTGCAGTTTGGAGTGTGGCATTTAAAAGGTCTGATGAAAGTCATATTGGCATTTTCTTCCTGACTAACTTTGGGCAATGCTGTTCTGGGTTTGTTTGTTGTTCTATGTGAATGGACTTTGAACTGAGGTCTAAGGTGTACCATAGATAAAGAGTTTTCATGCAAAATTGGTAAGAAAAGAATCTTCCAGATACAGAAGATCCAGAGCCTTTCTGCATTTCAACTACATCTCCTCTCCTCTCCTCTCC